>JAVQJD010092085.1:0-12930 GCA_036023655.1 Nannoperca australis
ATAAATAAAAATGAAAATAATAGATTAGATAGAATAAGAATAGATATTTTCCTTTAAAGGTCAGTAAATCATTTTAATCTGTTCTTGACAAAATTATTTATTTTCATTTTTATTTTCCATCGCAGATTTGATGATGATTTTTTTTCCATATTCTGTATTTAGATAATTAAGTTAACTAAATGATGTGTGTTGTGTGCTGTGTTGCAGTGATGGGAGGGCAGTGGCAGTGAAACACATCCAGAATAAACACTTCACCCTTTCTAAAACCATCAGAAAGGAGGTGAAAGAAGTTAGGTGAGGAACATCCTGCAGACAAAGAGGATAAAATAGATTTTACTGACATAACATAAGTATTATCTCCGGAATGAAAGAACAGCTCTTGCAGTTTATGTCACTTTTTGTATTATTAAGGCTGCTGGACCACCCCAACTTATGCAAGTTCATTGGTGGTTCCATCGAGGTCCCCTACGTCAGCATCATCACAGAGCACTGCCCCAAAGGAAGCCTGTCTGACGTCCTGCTGAATGATGACATCCCCATCAACTGGGGCTTTAGGTGAGAAAAATTCAGATGCAGCTTCATTGTTTATATGTTGGCCATTTAGCAGATTTTCTGATCTTTTTGTTGTTTTAATTTCTTCTTGATCTAGTAGTAGTCGTATAACCAATAGATATGTTATCAATGCTTGTGGTGCCCTTTATACGCCTATTTTAGCTTTTTTTACAGTTCATACTCACACCTTGGAGCTGAAGATCATGGTCTAGCCACTGATCACTGTTCATTAGATGAGATATATTGTGGTGTGTTTTTTTGATTGCATGGATAACTGGCCCACGGAAGAATTCAACATGATGACATTTATTTTGCTGAGGAAATGTTAGCAGGAAATTTCAGATTTTGGTGTAAATCAATGAGAAATAGCTCCTTTCCAGACCCAGTGTTTTACACCAACTCAGCAATCACACAAAGGAAAGATCTGTCATAGAAAAGACTTAAATACACATTTTCTCAATTAACCATAATGCAACGCAGCTTTGAGACATACAGTATTGTATTTTTGTGTTGACCTAATGTTTTTTATTACACGCCCTGGCTTTTACCTTGGGCTGAAAACAAATGCGCAGAACACACAGTACAGAACAGTAACATCAAAGAGTTTCTTCCCCCATGCAGACTGTCCTTTGCCACTGACGTCGCTCGCGGAATGTCTTACCTCCACCAGCACAAGATGTTTCATGGGAGACTTCACTCCAGAAACTGTGTAATTGATGACCGCTGGGTGTGCAAAATCTCAGGTAACAAAATATCATCCTCCTACACTTGAGTCTGTGGCCTGCCAAGTCAAGTAAAAGCATTTTTGTCATTGTCATTTTTGGCAATTACACATGTATAATAAGTCACTGATACAAAGTATATACAACACTAAGAAAAGAAACATCTCTTTAAAGAGATCATTGCACTACTCAGCCACATCCTACACCATCAGCAATGTTATGATCAAGGCAAAGTGAAAATCAGCATCCTGTGTCACTGTACTCTATATTTTTCTGTGTTTGGCTTCAGATTATGGGCTCACAGCCTACAGGAAGGAGGACTTTGAGGCCATCAGTAGTGGCTTCAATTGTGGGGATGTAAATCGTATATACTGTGCCCCAGAAGTCCTGCTGGGAAACAGCTCCAATATGACACAAGCAGCCGATGTCTACAGGTGAGTTTGAGTGCCAGTACAAGAATTGAATTGTAGTTAAAGCAGGTGATAGAGTTAGATTAAAGATGTGAAAATTGAGTTATGGTGGACAAGCAAGCATTTTCATACATATAAAATGTATTGGTGTTAAATCTTAGTAACTGCACTGGAAAATGCAAAGACAATAGTATCCTTTCCCTGTTTTTGCCCCCTCTCGTCAGCTACTCCATGATTCTGCTTGAGATTGCAACTCGCTCTGACCTCATTTCGGTGAGTATGACAGCATTCTCTGTAGATTTCCTTTTGATCTTTGCTTTGTAACCAACCATCCTCTCTAACAGGACCAGGCTGAGGGAGTGAGGATGGATCTCATGTGGCGCCCCCTTCTGCCTGAACTCAAAGCAGGGAAGGCAGATACTGACTGTCCCAGTCAAGCCGACTACTGTGAGGTCTGTCACGTGTGCAAATGTTGGAGAGAACTGTGTGGGGAGAAATCTGATATTGGTATTAATTATGCTCTTGTTGTTGTTGAAGTGGCTCTTATAAATACAAAAACGTGGAAATGTATTATATGTCATGGGTACATTACTGTATAAACACAGTAGACAATGTGATGTTGCTCTCTTTTGTGGAACACTTATGCAGCTTATTAAGAAGTGCTGGTGTCATAACCCGATCACGAGGCCCACGTTTGAGCAGGTGAAGAAGATCCTCAACAAAATGAACCCACACAAAGTCAGCCCTGTGGACATGATGATGAACCTGGTAATAACCAATTGAAATATGGTCAAATAATGTGGACTAACATTGGTGTAAACATTCATAGTGTGCATTAAATCTGGCATGAATGGTAGAATAAATATACCAAATATAATGTGACATTTTTGGGATCAAAACCTACATCCAATGGTTGTATTTCAAAGACAAGTGCTAAGAAAAAACTGAAATGCTATTCTTGCCATCTGGATTGTTGTGAGTTGTGAGATTTCAGATGCAATCAGGTTTCTTTTTTTAAACTGCAGATGGAGAAATACAGCAAACATCTGGAGGCCATAGTTGCTGAGAGAACACTTGACCTTCTTCAAGAGAAACAGAGGACGGATCGGCTGTTATACAGTTAGTCAGGATAACATTGTGGAGTTGAATGGCTCTATTTATTGATCCCAATAATCATGCTATAAGTACAGTTTGAATGAATTAGTCTTGACACATCTATGACATATCTAATGTAAGCTGGACTGGATTTGTAGTTCATTATGAAAGGGGTACACTAATTAATGGGCACAAATACATTTGTTATCTGTAATATGTGCAGCATATGGAAAGTTGTTACTGTTTAGTTAATGTCAGTTAATCAAGTTACAAGTTACTTAGTCAATCTTGAAATAAATCAAATGTGCTCACTGCCATCTAGTGGTGCAGAAGTAGCACTGTCATCACTTCTCTGCCCCCAAAGGATAGAAAATTTTTTAGCACACATATTTCAAGTCATGAAATTCCTGTGCAGGTATGTTACCAAAACCGGTGGCTGATGACCTCCGTCAAGGTCGAACAGCAGAGGCTCAGAGCTTTTCCAATGCCACTGTCTACTTCAGGTTTGTGTTGTGAAAAGCTTCTTCATTACATAGAGTTTTATTTTTTAATGACATTTGCTCAGAGTAAAACGCAAATATGTTTCAATAACAGGGATATATTTGGTTAGAATTTTTGTTAATTATTTCCTTCTGTACATTGTTATGTTACATGCAATTTGCATATTTTTTCAGTTAAAGGTTGTTTATAGAACTAGAGATGACTAACACTGTATTACTCCCCTGTGACAGTGATATTGTCGGCTTTACTCAGCTCTCTGGTGCCAGCACTCCACACCAGGTCGTGAACTTCCTCAACCAGCTCTACACCACCTTTGATGACATTATCGACAATTACGACGTCTACAAAGTGGAGACAATAGGCGATGCCTGTAAGTAAGGATGATAAGATATTTTTGAGCTGCAAAGTGATTTATCATACAGCTACATTGATAAAGCATCATTGAAATATTTTGCATACTCTCTCTTTTCCTCTTTTCTCTCTTTTCATGGAATAATGGCTAACCATCCAGACATGGTGGTCTCTGGCGTCCCTCAAGAAAATGGCATCAATCATGCTGGAGAGATAGCCAGCATGGCTCTTGATCTTGTTAGTGTCTGCCACACTTTCAAGATCCCTCACAAACCCAACACACAACTGAAGATACGCGCCGGCATCCACTCAGGTACTGTGGATATCATCTGATTCCTTCATCAGTTTATCAGTTTATACAACCACATACTGTATACCATGTCTCAATCGGACTTTGCTTCAGTTTTAAAAAGACACATATAATCTGTAGGTTGAGGGCAGTCCAATCACTGAACATCTCCATGTAGCGTCATTGAAACTCCTTTAATTCAATGTAATTCAATCAGGACATATGTAATCTGAAATTTCTGATTCACAGGAAGACAATATTTGGTGCAATATTTTCCCAGAAGTTCAGATAACAGATGACTTTTGGAGGACACATTCACAGTTTTACAATGGTCAAAGTAACCTTAAACAACCTGTATGCATTTAAAAAATGTAATTGAAATGCAGCATAAATTGATGGGACCAAAGCTATTACATTCCTTTCAATAAGGTTATCCAATGTTATCCATGTCTTGTCTGCATAAAGCATTATTTTCAAGTCTGTACGAACCAATATTATACATTCATTATCATTTTAACAATACATGCCTGTAGCTAGACAAACTATCATCATAGCAACCATGACTTCATATCTACATATATGGAGGTAAACGTATTAAAATATTTTCCACCAAAAGTGTTGCTTCCTATCACTTCTGTTTATTCTGCCAGGTCCTGTTGTGGCTGGTGTGGTTGGCACTAAAATGCCTCGCTACTGCCTATTTGGGGACACTGTCAACACAGCATCACGCATGGAATCAACAAGTGAAGGTAATGAAGTATTAGACACACTGCCATTCATCCAATTAATGTCTCAAAGTGGAACAGTTAGTCACAGAAATTATCAAGTTTATTTAATTTTTACTGTATTACTGTTCTACATTATTTCTGTGTGCTCTCTTAATTTGTCCAGCACTGTTTCTGAAGAGTTTGTTTGCAGTGTTGTTGAAACTGGCTTCAATGGCAGTTCAGAATAAGCCTTTGGCCTGTGCTGTCGCTGCTGCTATTATGACGAACAGGACTGTCTCTGCTTGCTCACCAGCACAACACGTTGGAGTTACATAGAGGATGGACAATGTGCTCACCCAGCACCCAATCCTCTGTAAACTAGTGGGATAATGGAAACACAAGAGCACTGAGTGATCTCTCTGATTCTAGGCTAAAGGTCTAAATTTTAACTATAATTATCATGTTACAATGAGAAAATTATTTGACATGAAGAGCTTTGTAAGGAAAATCTAAGTTATGCCAAATACATACTGTGTATGCAAACATGTCTGTGCAGTTTGTCTTACATTACAGACATGCCTTACATATTTCATACCACCTTGTACTTTTATGTATTATAAAACTCAGTACAGCACTACATTTTTTTGTATGTGACTTACATGCAATAACATACTGAACTATAGACACAAAACATCCTGTAAAAGTATTCTATGAAATCTGTGTGAAAGTGACTATAATATGACACAACATCTATAATGTACTATGAATTATATAAAATAAATAAATTAAAATGGTGTATTTTACACACACTACTTTTAATAGATCTGTTTTATACTATATGGCTCCACTGTATCAGTTTGGTTTTATATGTAATATTTCCAGACTTTCAAAGTTTTAAAAACAGAGAAATAACATTATCAAAAAGTTGCAGTACATTTTACACGTAATGATGCAGCAAGATCATAAAAAAGATAAAACTGTGAGTTTCTTTATACTTTTGTCCATAGCTCTGAAGATCCAGGTGAGCAGCGCCACAGCTGACCTGCTTCACACACTCAAAGGTTACGTTCTGAGATGCAGGGGAACACTTTCCGTAAAGGTAACATTATATTTATATTATTATTTATATAAAACCTGTGTTAAAGAACATTAAGATGTTACGCTGGAAAACATACTTCTCAACACAAAACACTGACGAGAGAGTTGTGTTCAGCACATTCCTGTTTGTGTTCATGATGGTTGCTGTGGATATTGGACCTTTTATTGTGTTGGAAAGCACATCTCACTGAGCAGAACTGTTATACACTTAGTTACAAGTTTACTAGGTACACCTAGCTACAACCATTGCAGTCAACAACAGCCCTGCATTAAATCATACCTTCATGAAGATTATAAAGTTCAGTTTTTGTTGAAACAGTTTTAGAGAGGCGTTGACCTCTCTGAATAACACAATACTGGGAAAGAAAATAAACTAATAAACTGGTAATTGTGTGTGCATCCACCACATCTCATGGATTAAACCTAATTTGGGTGATAAGCTTAGTTGCATAAAATCCTATTTCTACCTTCTTTGATTTATGCTGTTGCAGAGGTAACTGTTTTGTAAAGACAAAATGCTGGTGTACCAACTTTGAAACTGAAGACAAGGGTTTTATGAGGCTGAGATTTGAAAAGATCACAGGAAATTCAGAACTTCCCTCCAAGGGAAACGAGACTGGGTGTGTCTGGTATTTGCTCTCTTTTTCAGGGAAGTATTGTATTATGCAGTTCTACTGGCCTTCACATTGTAACCTAAGACCTCTTTATGGGTAGTGCCAGTATGATTATGGGGGAGGGGCATACTTCTTAGTCCCAAAGGAGAGGGCCTGCATTGCTGACACTTGTGATGTCTTGCTAAGAGGTGGCCTCAGCTGCTGCTCTCTGCCCCCCATCAAACCCTAATGGCTTTATTTAAAATTCAAAGGGACACATGTTTTGCAATCTGACTCTCGTGCACTTTTTTTCTTGACCCAACAGGGAAAGGGGGAAATGACAACATGGTGGCTTGAAGCAAAGAGAGATGATCACATAGACCCGCTGCTGCTCAGAACAGCTGAATCCAGAAGGGTCCCGGTGCCAGTTAGTGACTAGATCTGGGTTCATAGAGCTTGAAATGTGAAAAACCTATATGAAAACTGGACTGGCTTTGTGTTTTGCAATTTAATTATTTTCCAGTGAGCTATGTTAAGGGTTAAACAGTTGATCATTAATTTAAATGTCATTCTAAGCTGTAAATCCAATAGATATTACCAGTAAAGTGTTTTAAAAACCATTTTCATGGTTCCATTGTTTTAACCAGAAGTGATGATGACAAGCAAAATTCCTCTGATGTAGAAATAACTAGATATGCACAATATTTATTTATTTTGCACTTGTAAAGAAAATATGCAGAGAAACATGCCAGAGTTGAGGAAACGCTGTTTTAATAGCAAAGTAATTTTAGCTTTATTTGTATTTTTGCTTAAGAGAACCCTCTCTTATGTTAAGTAAATACAACTTTTTCCCAAGGGAAAAACAGAGACTAAAGCACACTGGTTGATTTGCAGCCTTTCATTGTTACAAATTCTTTTTTCTGTGTCTCCATCAGAGTCAAAGATAAACTCTGATTACATTTCAAACATTTTGACTAAGAAATGCCATCTGAACGGGTTATGGCACACAGACACAGCAGACAATACATGTAATTGCAATTTCCCTCAAATTGGGTGTACAAGTTCTCTGGAACCAAACTCTTCCATTGAAGCTACTTGTGATTTCCAAATTATGTCATTTGCTTTGAATTTTCCCAATTTTGCATGCCTTGTTGATGCAGAATAGATGTGATAAACACAATTTTAGCCTTTAGTGACTCATTACTTTTGTAAAATAAGAATGTACAGTTGTTTGTTGTATTGGTAAGGTATTGCTTACTGTGCAGTGCAATGATCTAGTTTATTGTATTGTTCTTATATTCTGTGATTGTGTAAATTGCATTAAAGTGTTTTAAAGTCATAGTTTTGTTCATTTTTTGTGTGTAAATACAGCGCATAACTTTCACTGCATTATGTCAGATAATGAATGAAAACATCGGAATTTTTTTAAGTCTGGCATCTTAGACATCTAAGTGTCTTTTTCTGGTATTTCTGAATACAGCAATAAATACAGTACACTTAACTGATTAAAACCACAGTTCAAAATATGAGGTTATGATACCAAAAATAAAAATAAACTATTATATACGTTCGTCACGATAGTGCTTTAAACAATAACATTGGCATAATTAAAACGGCACTTTAAAAAAATTAATTACCGTTGAAGTGCATGAACAACCAACGGCCAATCATATTGAGCCGTGCTTGGTTGCTAGACAACGAGTCGGCCAATTAGCGTGCTGTTTTGTTTGCGTGCATTGGCGTGTTCTGTCATTTGGACCGACATGGATTAAAGATCTTCTGTGTCGTGAAGCAAGGAGCAATTGGGAAATACAAACTGCAACGTTAAGTAAGTAAGTACTGGAAACATTTACCCTTTCACTTCTTTATAAAGTAAACATTTTAAACGTCTGCTTTCGTCAACTTGTTTGGTTAAGATAGCCAGTCGTTGGACTTCAATGTCAGACTGTTTTGAGGTTGGGGCACTCGGGTTAACGTCGCTGTCTAAAGGACCCGCATAACCTTTGCTTAGTTTTATTTCATTAACGTTATGGACAAAACCTGATGTATTGAATCAGTACTAAGGTTACACATCAACAACCTAACTAGCTACATGTGTTGCATGCTGTTACACGGTTATCTGTATGTGACACATCTTTCACAGCCCAATTAATGTCAACGCTAGCTAAAACAATGTGACTCAACTAGCATTTGTTTCGCATTTACTGTCAGAAGGCATGTAGGTGTCAAGCAACCTAGTGAATATTCTCTGGTCACGTTTGTCTGCTTTTAAAACCTTTTCAGACCTTTTCACCAGTCCCAGCAACGAGAGATGTCAATTTAAGTACACTTTCAAGTTACATTACCATTTAACATTGTACTGAGAGGTATTTATATTTGTTGCCCACCCCACATTTATATCAATAGAAATTTTAAAACTGAACATTATAACCTTTATAAAGGTGGGATTTATTGCAGGGCTGTTGTATTAAACTGCATTAGTTTTAGCTAGGTGTACATATAAACTGAGTGGAAGCAGAAGTCTAAGCTGTGTACTGTGATCCTGTGAAGTACCCCTCATGGTTGAGAATATGGTCTAAAATGTCACTCAAATTAACAGCATATTCTTAACATACGTACCTCAGAGGGACCACAAACCTTAGAATTCATTCTGTAAATGCTTACTTAGAAATGTACCATTGTAGATTTTATACTATAAAGAAGCTTGACTAATGAATTAAAGGTTAACACTTGTTGAGTAGTCAGTCTAAACAGGGCCTGGCCTTGTTAAGCTGTGTGGCTGTAGGCTTGCCATCTGTCTTCCAAGACTGATTAAGTATCACTGAAACCAAAGGGTAGGTCCCCTGAGTTAATGATGAGTCACAGCCTTCTCATGACTAAAATGTATGAAAAATAAAGTTCACAAAATGTTCGTCATAAAATAAATATAACATTTTTAAATACGGCTTCTGCTTGTGCTCTGATAGTTGCTGTTCCAGGATCAGGTGTTGTTTAAGTTTTCAGTAATATCTGTATATCTATTTGTTGAAAACACAGACAGTATTACTACAGGAGGGAAAACTGTTTTCAACATGTCTCTTATTGTGTGGTTCTGCAGACAAATCTCCATGCTGTCTGTCGGGGATTAGTCTGATCAGCTGATGATAAGAGCATTGAGATAAGATACCGGCCTGGTCCCAACCTGTAACCTGTTAAGTACTCCTGCAGTGATAGCAGTGTAATACAACCACAACAGCAGCAACGAGATCAACATAACAAACATGATAGCTTTGTAAAACTCTTTAAATACATTTTAATAAAGCATTTTAAATAATCTATAGGATGGTTGTGAGAACACTACGTGATCACTGTTCAGCTCCTTGCCTGTGATAGATTAATGAATTAGCCCTTGTAAATCTTCTGTCCTCACACTACATTATTAAGGTTGCTCTGTGTTTCCACCCCTCACCGCTGCATGCTTCGCTCTCATTGCCTTGTAATCCAGACTGTGTTGAATGGGCGCTGCTAATCTCACCCTCTATTTCAGGAGCAGAGTGCGTAGGTGGATCTTGTGGCGAGCTTTGTGTATCCTGCACATGTAGTACATGATCCAGACACGTAGCCTGAAGGCTGCACTGCAACAATGCCAGAGTCCTCCCTGGGTGAGTTTAGCTCTTGACACATTTGAAGACCAGCAAATATGTACTGTGAATGCGGCTAGCATTCATTAACACATTAACATGTCTCAGAAACTGTACTGTAATTTGACCTCTATTTTGTGCTCTGTATTAAGCTTTGTGAGTTAGGAACAGGTTAACTAAGAACTAAGAATAGTTTTCAGTTTTTGCGCCAATAGTAACCTCTACTCCTGTAACATTTACTGTATATGAATTAAGTATTTTCCTTTTCTTGTGTGTCAACAAATGATCATAGGCCATACTGTATATACTTGACAGACATTTTTTCTCCCACTAGTCAAGGATATTCGCAGCAGCTCTGTTGAATGTAGAACATCCCCCTTGAGACAGTTTAGCCAATCATCGCTGCCCCTCCACAGAAGGTCCTACATGCTCAGTACCTTTTGCACAGAGCAGAATGTGCAAGAATGTCTGTCACACATCAGTCAGGTTGGTAACCTCACATGTGTCTTTGATGTATCATTAGTTATTGATATGTAAATAGACGTGGCCTAAGAAATGTACACTATGACTGCAATGTCCTGGGTTTGTCTCTGTCTTACTCGTCTTTCGCGTCCTTTGCTCTATGTTCTTTTCTTCCTTTACTCTCCTTGTTACAGGAGGTGTCATCTCTTGGCCTGCCGCCAGTTTGGACGGAGTCGGACGACCGCTCAGAGATGAATGTTGTGGCGGTGCTGAACTGCATGTACGACCTGATTCAGCTGCACCACAGGGGCCTCAGAACGCTGGAAAACATGGAAGTGGAGCAGCTTAAGTGCAGCAGCAATGTGGACTACCTACAGCTCACCAGCACTCAACTAAAAGTACAGTGACATTTAAACCCAGTGAATTCTCCGTATTAATATTGTATTCAAATTAAATGGATAGATGGCAAGACAAATGTGGAACCAAAACTTATGCACATCAAGAGTTGCTTGTCAATACTGGAAAACAATTACTCTTGTATTAAATTTTCATGTCCATGTCAATGTTGTTCTGTTCTCGTAGGAGCAGCTTGAACTGTCCAAAAGAGAAAACACGGGACTCCTTGAGAGAGAACGACAGCTGCAGCTGAAAGTGAAGAGTTTGCAAAACTGCCTGAAAAATGAAAAAGAAGAGGTACTTTTTTTGGAATTACTGCCCCAGACAGTGTCCAGTGAATACGTGGATGAGAATTACAATTTAAACAGGAAACGCTTGTTTTACTTCCCCCTGCCAGGTGCAAAAACTTCAGAACATAATTGCAAGCCGGGCCAGCCAGTACAATCATGAGATGAAAAGGAAAGAAAGAGAATTCAACAGACTGAAGGAGCGCTTGAATCAACTTCTGGTTGACAAAAAGGAGAGGAAACAAGGTGAAATAAAAAAAACAATTCAGCCCTATCCTTTGCCTCATCCTCTGCCCCAACATTTAATGATTTTAAAATGAAACCAAAAAATCTTTAAACACGAGATAAAATTGACATGACCTTTGAGACTTTTTCATTTCTGATTTTCTACATTTGTCTTTATTTCTTTCAGCCATTGATGTATTAAATAACATTGGAAGAGCGGATGGAAAGAGAAGCCTTTGGAAGACTGAAAAGACAGAGGCAAAGTAAGTTCACTGCCTTATGGCTTTTGTCTAGTCATTTTACAGTATCTATGAATCTTGTCTTTAAAGACATATTTGTAGTTGTAAATAAGAAAAAGCCATGAACACAGGAGAAAAAAAAAGATCAGAGAAAGTAGCACTCTTCCTTCTTTTGCATCTCAAACAAGTTACACATCAGCTCTTTTGTCAGTTTTCTAGGTGACACAGATTTATTTTAGGAACGTAGTGGTGCTGCTGAATCCTGGATGCTGCTGTAGCTTTAATTAGTTTCCTCTGTAGATGTATTGGGTACATGAGATTATAACGGATGAATAAACCATAGATAATTGTCTTTCTCATCCCAAGGCATGAGGGGGAGATGTATAAGACTCTGCTCAGTGACTATGACACCCGACAAAGGGAGTTGCTGCTGGAAAATGCAGATTTGAAGAAAGTGTTGCAGCAGATGAAAAAAGACATGGTGTCCATTCTAAGTTCAAGTAAACCAACGCATGAAGGCGACAAACATCTAGATGATGGTATACAGGTAGTACACATTGTTTTTCCCTTTTCTCTGTCACTGCTCTCATTTCATTGTCCATATATTAATCAATTAAACTTTGCAAAACCAAGTTCAGTGGAAAGATTCCTAAAAACAATGATTGCAAAGTGGCTCATCAAGCGGACACAAGAACCACGGCTAAAGTGTATCACAATTATTATTCAGAGCTGATAGTCATCCTCATGTCTGTGATTTAGTCTTTTAGAAATGTTTGCAAGATGTGCTACCAATAGATAAAAAAATATATTTTCATCGTTATTGTCAGGGTGACTCGGAGGAGGAAGAGGAAGTGTTTGATTCCTGCAAAGAAAGCGTGGAGCTGTATTGCATTCATGCCCGGGAGAAGCTGACCAACAGTATTCGCCTTCAGTGGAGGAGACTCAAGAGCCACGTTGAAAGATTGGACAGCCAAGGTAGTCGTCGTTGTAGGATTATTGTCACTGTTTGACACATGATACATGAAGGGATGTAACTTTATGTCATGTAAGGATTCCAGGGGATTTACATTCCTCTCTAACTAAAAACTAAAAACACTAAAAACTACTGTCTTGAAATTTTCCTGCCTTTTTGTACCATTGAGGTGAGAATAAAGTCACAGAACAAAGAAACTGTCAAAGTACCCGAAGCATACTTGCATTATGTTATAAAGCCACTTGTCTGATAACTGGTAATAAGCTGTATGAAACTGATTTGATTAGTTCCCTCTAAGAGACTTCAGAATTTGTACGGAAGTTAAAAGTAAAACACAGATAAACTTATTTTCCAATAACACAATTGTAAAATCAGATTTTCTGGGTTTTGTGTATAGCATCTTTGGCTCA
>JAVQJD010092099.1:0-10788 GCA_036023655.1 Nannoperca australis
TGAGAGCGCAGTGCTCTAGTAGGGTGATAAGGTACTATGAGCTCTTTGAGATATGATGGTGCCTGACCATTGAGCGCTTTGAATGTGAGGAGAAGGATCTTAAATTCTATTCTGCATTACCTCCTCAAATTTAAAATATACAAATCACACTGATGCTTGGATTCAGTTACTACAGAAATGAGAAAAATCACACCGCAGGTGGTTTGTATACACCCATTTAGTCTGTAATCATTTAAGAAGTACTGTATACAAGTGATTCATGGAGTGAGTCTGTGTATGTGCTGGGACGGCAGGGTGCATTTCATCATGTCATTAGCAGTCTAGCAGGCAGAAATGACTTTTTTTGCACCTAGTAGCTTGGCTGTTTCAGATCAATGCCCGTGGCAATTCTTAAATCAATGAGTGATGTTGTAACTAGGCGACTCATCTGTGAAGCAGACCCCTGGGAGACAGAGAGTGAGCCAGAGAGAGATTGTCAAACAGAGGGAGGGGGCAGATAGAGAGGAGGAGACAGAGAGATAAAACAAAACACACAGAGCTGAAAGTGATAGAAATGGACGGAAGAAGATAGAGGGCAGCAAAAGAAGGACAGCGGGAGGGAAGGTGTATGTTATCAGTGTGTGTAAGACAATGAGACAGGCTAGAAAAAGCAATGACCTCTTTAAATGCCTTTTGCTACTGCACAATCCAAATATGATTTTGCTGAAATAATTGCACAAATAATTGCAACCTAGCTACACCCTCCGTCCCTTCTCTCTCTCCCATGTATGTATGTATGTACGTGTAAAGTGTGTGTCTACATACGGGGTGGGGGAGCAAAGTAATGGGCAGGAGGTGAAGCGTGAAAAAGGTTAGGGAGAAAAATCACATCACCAGAGAGAGAAGCGATGAGAGTGTGCCTGGCTCCTAAGGCCAGATGTATTTACCTGGGTAATGATAGTCATCTGGACTGACAGGGCGTGTGTATGTACTGTGTGTGGGTGTGTGTGTGTGTGTGTGTGTGTGTGTGGCACACAGCACGGTGTAGCGCAGGATGCTGTGGAGACTAGATTTCTGTTTGGCTGACTGACTGCCTGACTGACTGAGGGGCTGGCTAGCCGATTTATTTGCTGGCAAAAACACAACAGTCTCTCTTGTTCTCCTTTTCTCTGTGTCTGTCCTCTCGTCTCCTTTTTGTTTTTCCTTCTTGTTGTATTCCTCTTGCTTCTCCAGCGTCCTCTTTCTCTCCCCTCCATCATGTCTCCCTGCTTTGCTTCAAAAATCTTCTTTATTAATTCATAAAATCACATTGCACACATGATTGAGTTCCATAGGCACCGGAGCATGATTCTATCCCACTGCACACTCACACACACACTTTTCCCGTGTATATACACACTGCTGCCTGTTGCCTTTCTCACACCTCCCATTCTCACCGTCTTACACCTCCAGACAGCTCTCTAGTTCAGGAGGCGGAAAAGCAAAGGCCAGATCCATTTGTGTTTTGTTATGTATAAATAGTCAGTGCCAAAGCTCGCCTGCAGCACAAGAGGGCATAAGGCAAGCTTCTTCCAACCATTCATCATTAACATCATAAAGAATTTAATTGTTGTGTATTTGCTGAGTGTGCAACGTAAAAGTGTGCTGCACATGCAGGTTTTGATTAGTCTTTTCCAGGAGGGCACAGACGTGATACTTGACTGCTCTTATCGAGGGACACCAGATTTGAGCCCTGAGCTTAAAGAAGGGTCCCACATGCACACAAACACATACAGACACATACATAAAAAGACATATATGGTCTTTCTCGAGCTTTCCCCCCTCCCCTCATCTAAAGAGAGTAAGAAGGGAAAAGGAATGGGTGCTTAGATATAGATTGCTGGGATTGAATTAAAAACATTAGCTTGAGGCTGTACGGCTGAATCCTGATGATGAGGCCACCGGGGGAAAATGGAGAAAATGGGCTTTTGCTGGCAGGGCCTTGAAAATCCCTTACTAATGGAATGAGAGAAGGTAGGGCAAGATAGGGAGAGCAAGGGGGGGGAGGAAGGGATATCATACAGATGAGTGCGGGTGAATGGCTACAAAGACAATGCATTGTGTTTGTGTGTGTGAGCGTGGGTTCATGTGAGAGCAAAATGGGCTGAAACAAATGGAGCGGAGCCAGAAGTCCTCCAACGAAACATCATTACAAGCAGCTCCAAAAATATTATGCCTTTGGCGTAACTAGCAATGCAGGAGGGGGGGTGTATGTGTACAAGGCACACATACAACTGCTTACACTTTGGACACAACAGTCATTCACGCGTTTGATCTGGTTTAGTGGTTCCAACTTTGGACATAAACTTGCTCTGTTTAGTATGTCATGACTTTTATTTTGCCAACATGTTCAAAAGACATGTTTATTATGCCCATACAGTATGTTTATATCTCTGGTGCCCACCACACTTCAGCTCGGGTGATTTCGGGAGCTTTTTATTGATCAACGCTTCCAAGCATTGGCAGTGGCAGGTGCTGCGACTGCCAAGGTGAGCCCTAGCAGCTTAATGTCAGGTGACATGTGTTTCATTTTGAGGCCCTACTAACTGTGCCCCCTTTTATTCTGGTGTCCTCTTTGAAACGTTGGACACAAGACCGAGCTCTGTTCTGTCCATCTTTAGCAGACACAGTGACTGTGTGTTGAGCTCTGGCTGGCAGGATTCGCCAAGTGGCATACACTTAAAGTCTAACATAACACAAGACAGAAGGAGCAGGCACAATGATATAATTATGTAATGTTTGCCTGTTTTAATAATAATCATTTCAAGATGCTTTACACAACCAGTTAAATATAAGATCCTATAGAACAGAAAAAAGCACTAAAAGCACAAAGTAGCACAGGACAACTGCGTTCTCTTAATCACTGTCTTTATCCCTATTATAAACCATTCTGGACTGCAGTCTGAGGAACACAGACCAGATGGTTAATTAGAAATAAAAAGCTGAGTGCATCCTTAAGAAAATGTGTGTTTTTCACCATTTTCTCTGCGACCATCACGGTTAAATTCTCTGGTGAATTCTTCAAGCGGTGGGCATTTCAGCCCCCTCATTTCTCTGAGAAATGAATAGAAGCATCTGACATCGGCTGACATGGGCTTTAAATGTACAATCTGGCTGTGTTATGATGGGAACAAATTAATAAGAGAATGTTATCTGTGGGTAGCAGAGCAGGGTGCCTTGCCAGGCCTTTTTGTTCCTGTACCACTTCTTTTCATATAAATGATAGAAGACACAAAAACAGACACAGCTCTTGGTTTGAATTGGATTTTGACATGGATATTGGCTCACTTTGTGCGTTCATGCATGCATATATTATATAGTGTGCGTGTTAAAGTGCATCTACTGAATGTGAATATGCATGCGCATTTCTTTGTTTGTATGGATTTGTCTGAATGTGGTTGTACACAGTGGTTAAGAGTAGTTTCGGATTTGATACACAACATATGGCTTCACAGAGGAAACAGGAATCCTCCAATCATAAACAGTCGGAGGATTAGGCAGAATAAGAATGAAAAATAAGATGAGACTGAATGAAGTATAGGTGGCCAGCAGGGTCTCGCTCCTTTCTCTCCCAATATTGGCATTGCGAAGTCACTGAGTGATGGCAATCAGCAGGAGATGTGTCTTGAAGATGAAAGCAGGGAAAGAGAAACAGGAGAGCGAGAGAAAGGAGAGCCTCTTAAGGCTTCTCCATCAGCCTGTCGTTAGGAGGGTAATGAACCTAGCACCACTGCTGCCAAGCAAGCAATGACTCACTCAGACACACCACATGCACCCACCATACAAGATAAACACATTTACAAAATAGAAATCTGTCAAGTACCTGATGTCTGTTTTTCCTATTCATCCATTGTCAGAAAATCTTCTTAATTAAATAATGTTTATACACAAAAGATATGATGTACAGACATAATAAGAGCGAAAGTAATCATCAATGGCCTGCACATTTACTAAGATCCATCTCTCTCTTGTATTTTCCCCAGACTGCTTGGCCATATGTTGTGCTGAGTGTTACTACACTTCATTCATATTGCTTTACACATTCAGAAAACATTTATCCACAATGGGAAACCAAACTTAAAGGATAATTCCAATGATTTTCATCCTGGGCAGCATTTGCCTAGATTTGACTATCATGCCATTGACTTATTTCTTCAGTTATCTCACTGTAGAGCGACTGTACTACCTCTCTCTTTTCTTTCTTTGCTTGGTAATGCTATTCAAAAAGAACAAAGACTAAAACAGCCAAACCCATAAAGAAATTAAATCACACCTTTCCACACACACAATAAAACCCAGAATACTGTTAAACTGTCCAACAAACAAACACAGCATGTCCATGTCAGTTTGATACCTTCTAATACTGTTTTGGCAGTCTCCCCCTGTGTTTACAGATCAAAAGAGAGGGCCGCAACAGCAAGCTGGTATTGAAATCTCTCAAGAGGGTGATTATAATTTATATTTTGTTATCGCAGGCAACTTGTTACTTTTAAAGATCGCAATGTTCACAACTTTTGCAATTTGTGTGCAGAAGCACATACACCTTTCATGTCTTTCAGTGAAGTTGTAGCCTAAAAGCACATCATTTATCCTTCTAAAATAAGTGTGCACATCTATAAGTCTAGACAGGAATTTCTGTGTTTCCTGAAGAGCAAAAAGCAACAGTGTTGTCCTCTTGGACCACTGAACTGTCTGCTGCTGCTTTGATGGGGAACGTGGTGAGCTTCAATAATGGCCAGTCACATTAGCCCCTCTCAACTCCACCAGATGATACTCAATTCCTCCTACTCATGCAATATAATTTATTCATCCTGCTCCAGCCACCCAGCCAGTTTGGGTGCCAGGAATGTGATCCTCTAGTCACAAAAATTAAAAAGAAATTGTCAATCTCACCAACATGCACTTGCAACCAAAGCTTGTGATTCTGCCCAATGTTGGGGAAATAGAGGACTTTATCATCACAAAACTGAAAAGAAAAAAAACCTTCCCTACTGCCGCATACTACAAGCCGTCTATACTACAAGAAACTATTGAACTCATTGAAGCTTTGAATGTCATGAGATCTGATAAACTCGAAACCAGACAGTAGGTTTTTCAACTGCACCAAAGCTCATAGGATGAAGCTGGGAGAGAAGCTGTGCCTCATAGCCAAGTAGTGCTCCAGTCAACATACAACATAGACAGCTTTAAAAAATGGTATATTCAACTATAAGCATCCAAAGCAATGGCACACAAAGGCTCATTTATAAGCTTGCAGCAATTTCATAAAGCATAGCTGTAAATGAATGACATTAATCATGTAAATACTGGTGATCTTATCCCCATGTGAATCACTTCGGATATGTCTGTGCAGATGTATGTGCTGCGTTTCTGCACGAGCAAACCAATGTGTTTTGTGTGTGGCTGTGTGTTTATGTGTCAGCAGTCGTCACCAACAAACCAACCCCCGAGGATGTGGGTTGGACTGTCAGCCTCAGTCAGACATCATGCAAGCGCGCACGCACACACGCACACACATAGAGTTTGATGTCTGTCACCTTCTCTTGACAAATCAGGCAGCCATCTACATGGCTCAATACTTCCATAATCTTCCGCCAGAGAGAACCTGGTCTGCTCTCTATGTGTAAGTGAGTGAGTGTGTGCTTGCGCTCTTAAAGTTCACAAGCAGCTCAGACCCTTGTCAGTTACGGCTTTGTCACAAAGCTCTCTATAGTATTAATCCCATTTTCTCATTGCATGGAATATACTGTGGTGTTGTGCACCCCTCTCCTCTTACTCTCTCCCCCTCACACACACACACACACAATGGGCTTCTACAGCGTCTATTATGCCAATACATTTTTGTCAATACAAAAGAGGCACGGACATGTGAGCACTATGATGCAGTAATACAAGAAAACAATAGAACTTTCCCACAGTGGATATGTTGACATATCATCACAGGAAGAGCGCGGGTGCACCTGATAACATTAACAATGGCTCAGTTTCATCTAGGTATGCCAGTAAGTCATAGAATTGAGCCAACATTTGCAATATCAGATGCCCTGGCACTGGCACATCTGAACAGAATCCGGACGTTTTTTATTAGTTAGACATATTTATTTTGTCAAAATGTCTGCTGTGAGAAAAATCAAGTGGCTGATATAAAGCTGGTTCCATTACCTAACATAAATGAAGGATTCAGGTGGGTTCAAGGTGTTTTTAATCAAAGTAACCCCATTTTGGGTGAACATACATGCAAACATCAAAACTACTTGGGTAACTTCTTAAACTGATTAAGGTGGACTCAGTTAATTGCTTTTTATTTTTAATTGCTTTTAATTCTTCAAATAACTATAGGGAACTTTTGTTTCCGACCTTTATGTGTCTTTGGTCCTGTATTTGTTTCAAGGCTGATAACATGTTATATATGAACTTGCTATTAAGAACAAAAATGATTGCTCTTGGTCCATTGTCAGTTGAGCAGCTTTTTATCTTGCTTGGACAAAAAAATGAGGGACAATGCCATGCACATATGTAATCATATCATGGTGTGAATACCATTTGTGCCTAATCTACATTAGCTTTAATATGAATCCAATGAATTAGGGGGTATTTACAGCCTGCCCACTTATATGTTCATGGACAGAGTCCACGACTCTCTGGACTTGTCTTTGTGTCGACTGGTCCGACTCAGAAGGCAGCTCGGTGGCCACACTGTGGTGCTGATTATAGGTGACAGGGACACTGCTGGCCAGAGGGACCTGGAAATGTTGGCATGGCAATGGGGAAAGGTCATCACCGCAGCACTGTCAGCATCATCACTGTGATACAGTGATGAAAGAGCTGGAGAGAACAAATACACTGCTGCACATTCATTTTGGAGAATTGCTTTGGCCAAATGCAAGCAAATGTGAAAAAAAATACCATTAATTAATCTGCAGCCATCAGAATCTACTGATCATAATAACCTGTTAACCAAATTAACATTTAGGTTTATTTAAACGGGGCTATAAATGTACAGTGCATGCGGAAAGTATTCACAGCGCTTCTCTTTGTCCACATTTTGTTATGTTACAGCCGTAGTCCAAAATGGAATATAATAATTTTCGTCCTCAAAATTCTACACACAATACCCCATAATGACAACATGAAAAAAAGGTGCAGATTTATTAAAAATAAAAAACTAAGAAATCACATGTACATAAGTATTCACAGCCTTTGCTCAATACTACTGATGCACCTTTGGCTACAGTCACAGCCTCATGTCTTTTTCAATATGATGCCACAAGCTTGGCACACCTATCTTTGGGCAGTTTCGGCAGTTCCTGCCGCTGAACTGGCAGGAACTGGGAGCATCATCCCCACAGCATGATGCTGCCACCACCATGCTTCACTGTAGGGTTGGTGTTGGCCTGGTGATGAGTGGTACCTGGTTTCCTCCAAACATAACGCCTTGCATTCACGCCAAAGAGTTCGATCTTTGTCTCATCAGACCAGAGAATTTAGTTTCTCATGGTCTGAGGGTCCTTCAGGTGCATTTTGGGAACCTCCAGGAAGGCTGCCATGTGCTTTTTACTCAGGAGTGGCTTCCATCTGGCCACTCCACCATACAGACCTGATTGGTGGATTGCTGCAGAGATGGTTGGCCTTCTGGAAGGTTCTCCTCTCTCCACAGAGGAATGCTGTAGCTCTGACAGAGTGACCATCAGGTTCTTGGTCACTTCCCTGACCAGGGCCCTTCTCCCCCGATCGCTCAGTTTAGACGGCCGGTCAGCTCTAGGAAGAGTCCTGGTGGTTCCATTTACGGATGATGGAGGCCACTGTGCTCATTGGGACCTTCAAGGCAGCAGATATCTTTCTGTACCATTCCCCAGATTTGTGCCTCGAGACAATCCTGTCTCGGAGGTCTACAGACAATTCCTTTGACTTCATGCTTGGTTTGTGCTCTGACATGTCAAGTGTGGGACCTTATATAGACGTGTGTGCCCTGTACTATGTCAGGGCTCCAGGATGCGACTGTGTTGGTTGCACATGCAACTAAAAAAGTGCAACTAAATATTTTCAATGATCGCACCGGTGCACCTGAAATTTAGTAGGCCTGATTAAAAATCTATAGAAAAATGTTTTAAGAAAAACCAACTGGGAGTGCAGACATTAGACACAAATAAAACATTTTCTGTAGATTTTGTCAGTGTAATGTTCTGGATTCTGAATACATCTTGCACATTTGTCCCATGTCCTGTATACCGCCCACATTCCTTGGACACAAATGAGACAGGTCGTGTTGAACAGCGCTTTTGCTGTCGGAGCATCAACATTCCAAATTGAAATGTTAAAAATGCACAATGTCTCCAAGTAACACGTTCTGTGCTGTGACAGGCACATTGCTGGCAGAACAGCCTTCCTCCCTGCAGCATTTCAGTGTCAGGCTGCAGCAAACCGATAACTGATAATAAGATTTAACACTTCTTATAATATAGCCAAAGAGCCGCTACCTTTTAAACAATAGATTCTACGTACTATTCATGACTGATGGAGATACAGACATTTTATATATGCAATATTATGCAGCTCTACAGGGAGAAAGCAGATGGTGGAGCTAGCCAGGGGGCTTTTCTGGACATCATCTGGGACAATGTTAGCTACAAGGGAGCACCATTTAGGTGAAATTAAAGTACACATTTTTTCAGTTCATATAATTTTTTTTGGGGGGGGGGCAGAGAGAAAAAAGCAATCATTAGAACCAACACAACTGTCAACCAGTAGGTAAATGAATTACATGGGTATACATCACCTGAAATTTTGGCAATTAAATGACTTTACAGTGGAACATAATCCACAGAATAGGAGATTGAGTTTATGAAGACCAAGAACATATTTACAGTCCTGGAGATAAAATGCATCTTGCCATTAAAGGACATGATTTGTAGGCCTGACTTCTCTATGAATCATAATCAAACACATCGTCTCCTTGTGATGAATCAGATGGGATGTTAAATTGATAGAGATAGTGAGCAAGCAAGCTAAGAGTCTCAATTAATTAGCGGACGTTATCAACTCTAGACAGTATTTAGCTAGCTAGCAGTTTGTTCGTCTTACATGGATGTATTAGAAGGTCTTATACATCCATGCCGGGCTAGCAAATAATATAACATTAACTAACATTGCCCAGCCAAAATCACAATGTATTTCACATGCTTTGCAGTAATGTTAGCTTACCTGGTCGTTTATTGAAATTAGCAGGCAAACTTTCTAGCTTTCAGACCAGCTTTTTCCAGGCTTAATTCTCTGTGTATGAGTCGCTCGCTGAACACTTCTCTCTCTATGACTGCCCTGAGCTCTTTGTCTCTCCATTCTGCACTCTCCTCCTTATAACTTGTCAAGTGCAAGTGGGAGCAGAGGGTAGGAGGAGGGAGTGATTGGAATTCATTATGGTCAAATGATTGCAAACTCTGGAAGCCGAGAGGCTTTTCTAATCACAGCTGAATGGGCTGGAGAGTTAATGTGGGCAGGCTGTGGAGTGGAGGAGAAAGGAGGAGCGAGAACTCCATCGTGAATGTAGCGCTCTCAAGGGCTCTTCACAAAGCTCTAATGGTGGAATTGTTCTGACACTGAATGGATACATGAGGTGCTGAGTTTCACGGGCATGACTCACTCTAAAACTGTAGTTAGGTTCATTGCTGTGCAGAGAGATTTATTTTTGCAATGTTTTTAGAGGGAAAAAAATAGATTTCTTCCTTCTTCCTTTAGATTTCTTCCTTTCACCATCAGATGCTAAGTTTAATGTTTATGGCACTTTCACACATTTAGAGTCTAATGCATTCAGAATTTCAGGGAATTATTTGGTGTGCAGGAGAAGTTATTCACCACTTGGGGTATTGATACATGGACTTAAGATTCCATGTTCTTTAAAACAGATGTCTTCTGGCCACCTGGTAGCTTGCCACATAACAGCAGCAAACATGATTAGATGCATTCATCAATATCACCATCAATGTACCATACAACTTGTAAGATCTTTATAAAAATGGTTCATTAAAATACCTATGTTGAACACACTGTCCTTTTGTGTGTGACAAGCTTGCAGCAAAAACATAAATCAGTCATCAGCTTTGGCGACGAAATACACCAGACCTGATCTACAGCTGTAAATATTAGACTTGAGCATTATTAAATATTAGATCCTCACAATAGGTTGTTAAATGCAAATAAAGTAAACATTGTTGTGCCTTGGTGAGCTGTTATCTCTAATTGTATTTGCAAGTACAGTAGATAGATTTACCTTAGAATGTGGACAGATACCCCAGTAGCATATGTGGTTCAGCTTTTCAGAAAAGTATTCAAAATTATTTGGCTTGGGTGGTAGGAAATGACACTTAGCTTTCTCACCACAGTGTGCCAAAATATGTCTATATTGGATTTGTTGCTAGAGAAGAAATACTATGCACATATTGTTTTTTTTGTGTGTGTGTGTGTGTGTGTGTGTGTGTGTGTGTGTGTGTGTGTGTGTGTTCATTTTCATTTTCATATTCAAATCTATTTTCAAATCTGTCTTATCTAGCTTATCTAAATCTATTAATTATCATTATCACCATAATCATGCTGCACTCAATTTATCTCCATCAATGACTTAGTGACACATCACACTAATTTTTGGAGCTGCTGAAGGCTCATATGATCTGCCAGAGTGCCAGGCCCCCCCCCCCCGGGAACGCAGGGGCAGGATGGCTGCTGCCGCACTAATGTGGGGCGGGTGGTGGTGTGGGGGGGGCGGCGGCGGGATCGGGA
>JAVQJD010092103.1:0-11016 GCA_036023655.1 Nannoperca australis
ACACACACACACACACACACACACACACACCAATCCTTAGATTATCAACAAGTATGGTCATTGAGTGGAAATTAATTTGCCACTGGTAATGGATAGAGACATTTTGCTGAGATGCGTAAAAACAGCTGAACTGCCAGCGATTACCTGCTGGAATCAGCCTTCATCAATATCAGGATAATTACAAAGCACTTCTGGCAGTGCGTGAAATGAATGGAACATGCAACAGATTGGGCGATGGCCATAGATGTCTGCAGATATTAGGCCTCCTCCTCAGAGCCGCTCCACAGGGGAGAAACCTACCTGAACAGACTGGAGCTGCTGCTACTGCTTCTGTTGCACCAGCAGGTTCATATAGCAGCGGGAGAGGGTTTCATACTCACACAGAAAACAAGTAGAATACAACTGTGCTGACTGTCACTGAATCTAATACAGCTGCAGTCCTCAATAGTAAGGTAAAAGAAGATAACTCAGAGAGCAAAGGGAGTAGCACAGGACAGAACACACGACTAAGATGAAACAAAAGAAAGACCACGTAAGGAAAGTGCAGAAAAGAATAGAACAGCAGCAAAGGCTGGAAAGAAATAAACTACAGGGAAGAAAAGAAAATGTAGAGCAGAATAGAACAAGGAAGATAAAAATGTAATCTAATTGGGAAGAAAAAAAGGAGCAGTGAAGAGTAGAAACAACATGAGTGAAAAGACACAAAAGAAGAATAGAAAACACAAAGGCAATTTAAACTTCAAATTAGCCAAAGAAGTGAATTTATTATTATTTGAAATAAAATTAAAATAAACAGAAAAATAAAGACTTTTCAGTGAAACAGAGTACAAATAGACAAATTGACACAATATACGTAATGAGTTGGTCCATCTTTATAAATGGAGCACTGCATTCATATTTGACAAAACATTCTCAACACAAGGTCCCTTTAGTTGTTCTGGAGCTGTTGATTGAATCACATTGTTATCCTCAGCAGGTAGAGTTTGCCCGTGTTATCATAGAAACTGTACATTCATTTGTACAAATTTCCATTTAAACTACTTGAAATTGAAATTCTTGACCTTGCAAACAGCAGTTGACAAAGCAAAGGTTCACACAGTCTTCATCACATCGCAGATTGGGGCATTTGTAATAAGAGAATAGAATAGAAAAGTGTTAAAACGTCAAGGTTTCTGAGCTAGCTTAAAGGTTGAGCTTTAAAGAATGTGTCGTTTAGATGTGAAAGTCATCAGAAATCATCATCTGTGTGCAGCATAGCAGCTGAACACTTCGGATTTGAGGCAGTACTACCTGACTGCTCCCTAAAGATCTAAGGGACCTAATAGGTTCTCAAGCAAACACACCATATGAACAGAGCAGATGGAGTGGAAAGAAATGTCATATAGAATATAGAATAGGGCAGAACGGCCTTAATCAGATTAAAAGGGAGCGGACTTGTATCTCTTCAGTGTTCAGGGAGCAATGCTGGTGATGGGGCCCGTCTTCAGTCCAGGCCAGACGATGGGACCCTGTAAGGTGGTTTGAGTCAGGAAGGAGGGGGAGGAGAAGGGAGGGGTGTTCAGGGTGTCGATCGCTGTCTTTCCCAGACTTCACTTCCATCTCTCACATGGAACCACTTTGGTTACCCCCCCTTTTCCCCATGCCCTCTCCTTTCTGTCCTCTCAGACTGCGAGCTGGAGGCAGTATTGGGTTTCCTCTTCAGCTGAAGGGTTACTTCAGTCCATCTCTGGGATGAAAAGATGACTCTTTCCCTCCCAGTCTTCCAAATGACTTTTTTTCAGGTTAGAGGCGCAGGGAGGAAGGAAACTATTACATGTGGGGTGAAAGGGGGCCTGGAGACGCGACTGTCGGTCCTGCCCAGTCTGTCGGGAGAGGAAGAGGATCTGGATCCGAAACTGGATGGGGGAGAAACCCAAGATCTCTGGAAACGGCTGGGAATGACCCAAGAAAAACTTCCGCCGCCCCTCCACCATCCTCGTCCTGTCCCGTCCTGTCCGAAAGTGTTTCCCATAATGGTCTCAGTCTCCAGGCGACGGGGGTTCCCTAAAGGCCCACAGACTCAAACAAGCATGTGTGAAAGCATGTATACACAGGGAGCACCCGTGGGAACTGCCACATTATAAATAATAAATTAGAATCAGATTATACATTAGAAGGGTATATTGTAAAGCAGGGATGGAGCTGTATGTTCATTTGTCCAGATGTTTTGGCAGCAGACACCTACGGGTTTGCAAAGAACGATCAAAACCAGTCGCAGCGGTAGAAGGAGATTTACACATCCTTCAGAGAACATTTTCATATTGTTTCCATTTCGCTTTGAGCAAACTTCTGCGTGCTTTAATCTCCGCCTTATTACAGAGAGGGATTTGACGGAAAATTATGCTTTTTATTGGGGGAACGTGGATGTATAACTGCTGCTTGTTTTTACCTCGCGTTTGTAACGACATCTACATCCTGTTGTTGTTGTCTACCTGCTTTAGCGTAGCATAGGATACTTACAGTGGGAATCTTCCCTCTGTGCAATGTTGGACGACTAAAAGATCAAATGAATTTCTCTGTTTTTTGGAGAAAGTGGTTGCAACCAAAATGTAACCACGGACGTCCTGGCACTCGATTGCAAACTATCTCGGCTGAAACGTTTTTTTCTCAAATCTATTTTTGCACAATGACCAACTGCAAAAACATTTGGTGCATTATAATTTTACAAGCTGGATTCTGTCTCTGTACAATGATTAGGAGTATTTGGGAAAAGACACATTAGAGCGGATGTGTTGTACCTCACCAGGTGACAAATTGCTGGAGTGATTGAACTGAGGGACTACTTGCTACATTAATATCTACCATTGATCTTTTCATTGATCATTTGTCCTCTGCTAATGACTGCAAGTGTACTGATTTGAAATGATATGTCTCACTTGTAACCTGACATCAGCAGAGGGGATAAGGATCGGAGTATGAGCGTTTCTCTGGGAAGGAAACCGCTGCGAAAAATCAGCTTGAAAGGCCAGAGGAAATTGAGACAATATTAAAAAGAAAAGGTTCAATCTGGGAGCTTTTTTCCCTGCTGATCAGAAGGGCTGCGGACTACCGCTGGGCTCCTTAACATCTGGTTGGGCAATTTCCCCCACTCTGACGACTGGAAAGGTTAAACCACTAAAATCTAATATTTGCCTAGAGGGGGTCAAGGCACTGCAATTACAAGGTACAATCGGCAGGGCTAATCAGCTAGTAGTGCGTACCAGGGGCTCGGCTGGGCAAATAAGCCCTGATCAGAAGCACTGTTCTCTCCTGTTTACTTATTAAACCCTGTTCTCATGTTCAAGGGCCCCACTGCAGCCTCTGGCCCCACACACCCCAAGGCACAAGGGAGTAAATTTAGCTCCTGACGCTTTTTAAATGGGACCGTGCCACTTGGCTAGAAAGTAGGCCCCGTGTTAATCAGTATCTGCGCCCTTTGTTGCGAAATGATCTCAAATTACTTTCCTCCAATCTGGCAGGCATTAACACCTTGGTAAGGAATGGGATAGGTAGGGAGTTGTACCCTTAGGGGGAAAACAAAGTGCAGAGCAGCGAGAAAGATGTGTGTGTGTGTGTGTGTGTGTGTGTGGACACCAACGAAGGCCCACATAGGCGTCTCAGAAGGATGTGTGTGTTCCACAATGCTGTTTACATGATTGCTCTTTGACACACATTTCCTAATTGACTGAGTATCAAGTGCAGGATTAGTGTATAATATATCAGAACTGTCTGGCGCGCAACACTTTTGAACAAGGCTCGGGGAACAATTACTGGTAATTAAATATGTGCCAGTTACTGGAAAAGATAATTATGTCCTTGGTGTATAACACCAATTAATTACTTTTATTTCAGCGAGCAAAGCTTTTAAACGGCAGCGGAAGCCATTCGAATGGCGCCCGTGTTTGAGTGCAAGCAACCTCCATGTTTGCTAATGTGTAAGTCGTGTTCCGTCGCCGCAGAGATGAGCATTTAGCACATGAAATTGGTTAAGTCAGAATCAGACATTTTCACTTTGCTATAAAGCTTGCATTTGTTGTGGAAGAAGGGGGGGAATCGCAGCAGATGCAGATGCAGATGCAGATGCTGCTTCAGCTTCAAAACAACCGTGAGAAATTGACAGTAACACTTCGGCACTCTGGTATTAGTTGCAAACAAGCTCTGCCAAGGCTACAGTCATAATGTTTTTGCCTCTCTCCTTCTCCCTCCTTAGGCATTAAACATTGACATAATAGGTTGAATGAAAAAGAGACTCCTCTGAGGAGGGCCAAGCTCAACTCTCTCTTGCTAAGAGGATTGGATATAGAGCCTACGAGGAATCACGAGCGCAGCGTATATCCCCACACCTTCTTCCTTCTGTACCTACAACGCCCCGCCACACCGAGATAGCAGCACGAGATTAGCTGTAAACCTTTGCTTCCCCATACATCCCAACACTAACTGCTTTGAATCCAAACATGTATACCCTGCTCTTATTCACATTTCAAAGTGGATTTCAAGAAATCGCAGAGGTGGAAATGTACGGATTAGCAAATGATCTCATTTTGGGCATCCGCCTCTAATGTCTAACTTGGAAATACCTGTGGCTGATCATTAGTAATCTATTAAATCCACAACCTAGAAATGGTTACACTGCAAGCCCTTCTGAGCCAAACGTGGCTGATGCTGCTTTTCCAATCCCCCCTCTCGCTTTGGTTAATGAGATACAGAGTCAGACGGCCCAAGCGTGCTTTCTCTTCCTTCACCTCGCTCTCTCTCCGGTCCTGCAGCACACAGTACAGTCATTTTTATCTGCCGGCTCGCTCTCAGCTCCTGCACCAACAGCTTAATCCACGCAGCCATGCAGTTCTCCTCAAACAATCAGTCCGCCAGGAGTGTATGGCTATGTGTGTGTGTTCATGCTAATGAGGGAATGCACTTGTTTTTCATGTCTTTCATGTGTGTTTGTTCTTCCCTTTGCTCAAACGTTGATGTGTAAATAAGACCTTAACAGAATATTTGTATGTCTGCTATGTGGGCCGTCTATTTAAGCCAAAATGCACATGCAGTATGGGGATGCTTATGTGCTTGCCAATGTGTGTTTGCAGGTGCGCCTCTATTTATAACACTGTTAACACTGTGAGCACAAAAATCTGTCAACGTACTAAAACCACTTCCCCACAAGGTCAACCATTACATTTCCATACTACATACTGTACATGTATATACAATCATCTCTATGTGATACTATTGTATGTGGTTTACAATTAATATATGAGGAATCAACATACTTCTGTTTTATAGGAAATGATGCAATGCATGCATGACAGTGTGTGTGTGTGTGTGTGTTCTTTGTCGTGTCTGTCTTGTCTTTTTGTGCTAATATGTGAGCATGTAGATAAGCATGCAAATAGGACCACATCACATTATGTGTGTATGTATGTCCATTTAATAGTACATGGAGTGTGTTTCTAAGCATACTTGCATACACATACACACACACACACACACGTTGCACACGCAGTACGCCTATGTGGATATTTATGTTTATGGAGTTTATGGGTTTATGGAAGTACCAGAGTCAGAGTCACAGGGTGGTCCCGGGCTCTGGTACCTCCATAAACCCGACCCCCCCACCCAATGGTCACTACATGTTATATTAACGTCTGCTACAATCTGATCTTCGCACATCCTCAGTTCATACTGTTTTTATGTTGCACTCTTTGCACAGCTCTTCTTTTTCTAAATTCTCTATTTAGTGGTTTTATAAATTTTTTTCGGTATATATCTATATTCTTGTTTGCACCAAAACCAATTTCTTGTATGTGTAAACCTACTTGGCAATACATCTGATTCTGATTCTGATGTGTATGTATTATACATTGCATGTGTTGTTCTTTTATTAATCATAGGAACAACAGAAATCTGTTCACACAAGGTCACATAATGGGGACTCATTGCCCAACAAGGTAAACCATTAAATGTTAGTGCTCAGACTTGTTTATTGATTAGGGTTGAGGTTAGACATGTAGAGGTTATGGTTGAGGTTGTGCTAAGTCTAAAAAAATCACTCATGTCATGTCTTTCTTGGCCACCATTCAAAATGTTTGGGTGTATGTGCAACTGTTTCTAAGCCAAAATGCACATGTTGCACATTTCCAATGCACATGTGGATGCTTGTTTCTGTACACGCTGGTTTGTAAGTATGTTGTGTGTGTGTTTGCAGGTAAGGGGGTGTGTGTGTGTGTGCTTTGGAGGGGCCCAGGGTGTGTCACGACAGGCCCGGCTCCCCGTGGATCTAAGCAGTATTGACAAACCCATCAGAGCTGGTGATGCATCGCGCTCCCTGCTCGCTCCCCTCCGCCTCACCCTCCTGCCCTCAGCGGCGCTGCGTGGACTTCGCTGACATGCTGTCACCTTGGTAACTGCTGCCAGAGAGAGCGGCCTGCTGGGATAGCTGACCCGAGCTGGCGACCGGCCGGCGAGCTGCAGCTGGAGATGTCACCGGTGGACCCCTGAGGGCCGACCGACCCCTGCCTCTGTCCCCGACCATCGATTCGTCTGCTGCTGAGATCCGTCACCACCCGGGACGCTCGCTGGGATAGAAAAGGACACACACACACACACACACATAGAACAACAAAATCCAACATGGAGTGACTCAGTGAGGCGCAGAGAGACACACTGATGTACATTCACATTCACACATATATGCTTTAATGTGAATTAGGAAGGATAGTCAGACTGTCCCAAAGCCAAAACAAGTTCACATCTTATTGTTCTCAGTTGATTTCAAAATGTGAATTTGAAAATGAAACTTAACTCAAGAGCAAAATGCCCTCAAAGGCATTACCTAAAAGCCTAAACTACAAAGACATCTTCCTCAGAATCCATCTCTGTTTAAGAAAGAAGTCATCCTCCCTGTGAAGTTGGTGCTCACAAGCAGAGAGTCCTGGCACGTCTTTGGAGGATCACTTCTCCCTTTTCTACTTTTCGAGGTTACCAAGTCATTACTTGGCAACTCCTGAGTCCTGCTGTCTCTGTACGATCGTTCTAGGAGCCAACACAAACAGCGATTGTTGGCACCGGCCCGTCGGACGGCTGTGGGCATCAGTCTCTGCGAGTGTTTCGGAGTCTTTTGAAATGCTGACCAGCTTTTTGACACGAGGCTTTTGGAAGCAGCCGGGCTCTCGCTGCGAAGATGTGGGCCCCGGCTGGATGCGGGGCGAAGCTGGGTTCAATTCTCGGTTGAGGGGGATTATGGGTAAGGGCCGAGAAGTTTTACATCATAGGCTGCACATTCTCTCACCGGGAAATTTGTTCAAAGATAACTTTAGGGACACGTGCCACTAGGTCCTGACAACGCCTCTGTGGGAATAATATGCATTTAATGCATCTTTTCTTTCACTGCATTATATATTAAATATGTGCCATATTGCCAAATTAAAGTCAAGAAAAAAGCAGTACGTGTACAAACCGGGTACACCATGTGAACCAACTACTCCAATTAATTGAACTGTTTGTCTCGACTTTAAAAAGTTCAAATCTTATCTTGAATGAACTTGAGAAGACAAGTTGAGGTGATTTTGTAATGGTTCAAAACAAATGAACTTTTCTAGTCAAATGAACTTGATATTCATTCAGTTGTTCTTAAATGTACTTAAAATCCAGGTCCTATAGAATATTCTCTAGTTGTGTTTCAATTTCTTTCAACTGGAATTCCAAAACTTAAAATACTTCATCTACAGTTATAGATGTCCCTAATAATTATACTTAATGTTGTCCTATTATTTCTACTTTGACCTAATTAAATGATACATTTCCTTCTTCTACAACTGAAATATAGCATGTTAGCTTTCACTAGATGCTCCCTTATAGCAATGACACCCATGGGAGTGATTATGGATACCATCACCCGCAATAATTCTCAAACAGTTATACGGCTTAGTACAATGCTTTCCAAACACATGTGCACCAACTGAAAAGCTGTCTCTCATGTCACACAAATGAACAACAGGAGAAGATGTGAAAGATCACTAACTAGCTTCCTGGTTTCCATGGCAACCAATAAAGCAGGGCCGGCCGTCTTTTATGTGGAGATCATCAGTGGAGGGTGGAGCACGTGTTAACCCTGGCAGACTGACTGGCTGAGACACACGAGACTGAATGAAACGCACAGAAACAGAAAAGTCGCACAACAGACTTCTGCAGGAAACCAGTGAAGGTGGAAGCACAACTTCCAAAATAGTGCGTGTGAAGGGTGTCCTGGGAAAACCATGTAACTCCATAGTGTCACCTTCTCACAAGCTAAAGAAAACTGCTCTGTGACAACAGTGGGAGAATCAACCCGTGAAGGAACATGTAGTCTTTCTGTTCAAAATCAACACATTTGGATTTTCATTTAATGTGAGAATAAACAATGTTATGAAGGCTTCTCCAGAGCACACATACAAGAAAAACTCTGCAAGACTTGACCACACTTACAGCATCATTTACAGGTCCTGCATGAGCCACCTACAGGGTAGATAGAGAGAGGGAGAGAGAGAGACAGACAGACAAATAGATAGTGATGTAAAAGTGGCAGGTGGCAATATGTATAGAACTGAACAACTGAAATAAAAATCTATATTCATCCACAGCTCCGTGTCTTATATATTGTTTGCATTGTTAAACTAAAGTGTGACAATGCAATTTGAAATGACAGTAGGCTAAAAGGACTTCCATATCCATTAATAACACACATTCATCTTCCAGTCATCTTTTTAAAACCAACCTCCTGTCCTTTCTGCACACAGGCCTACAAATGACACACGGAGCCTTCAAACATGGAAAGTGGCTACAAACCTTTGCAAAATCTAAATCCTAATAATACAAACTACATCAAAATGTCATCTTCATTAATTAACGTTGATTAAGGCTGTTGATTCCAGGGGAGATAATGACAGGAGCGTTGGAATGGTGGAGTCAATCCAAGAGGCCACTGGGTGGCGCTGTAAGGTCATGGAAGCTGCAGAGCAGAGCTTCACCCTGTGCACAGTGAACGTGTCTGGATTATATTAACACCGGCATGTGTTTCATTGTGGGAATAATATTTATAAGAATTATTGTTTTAATCAGTTTAAAGTTAATCACAGAAAACGTCACTATTTAAAATGTAAATGTTTCATTCACACGATACTGTGTTTAAAGCCTTCTTTTCTAAATGCAACAAATACCAATCTAGTTTCTGAGGAGAAGATGAAGAGTTATCTGTAAGCAGCAAATAACGCAAATGTCGACAACTTCCTACAGCAATGCAGCACCGCTGTGTCTGTTTCTTACTGCTGCAACTTTTCCTCCAAAAGACACAGAATCTCCCTCAAAGGCGGATTTTAACAGCAATAATCATAAACTTTACCTGATTCAGGTCTTCCGCAGCAGCCAGGCAGAGGTGTGTGTGTGTGTGTGTGTGTGGGCTGCACGCTGCTCACTGGGGACTGACCTACAGCAGGGACCCAACCGGGATTATCAGTCCGGCCAAAGAACTTCCCATAGAGAGGACGACTTAGTACACCACCACAGGGTGCGCGTGGAGAATGGAAAGAGATGCAATTAGGCGCTTATAAAGATCCAATAGTAATAATACGTTGATAGCAAGATACTGTATAAAGCGGCTACACACTCAGAAAGTTCTAAAAAGCAATATTATTGTAACATTTTACACAGAAATGTCGTACATTAGGCCTACTGTTTTATAGATTATAGTTTAGATAATATTAAGTTATTCTAAAATCTCACAACGCACCTATTGGGTTACAATAGGAACAGTATAACAACATTGTTAATATTATAGGACTATTATAGGGAAATGACGGTGAGACGCAACTACAAACTAAAAGAAAAAACATTAAACCGAATCCAGGACATTCCAGAAATATTAAAAATATTATTTCCCCTCTTTTTGGTCGCAGTTTAAAGGATAAAATGTTATTTTTTGCGTTAAAGTTTTAAGGTTTATTCTCTCTTGACTTGAAATATCTAAATGGAAAATGGGCGATATTTGTAATACAAGAAGTGGGGCTGTTTGACAGGTCTAAATGTGTTTCGCTCGCAAATTAAATCGAACAAAACACACCGGTGTTGTTGAATTAAAGGCGTTAAATCCGCATTTGGAGAGAGGCTGAGACTGCAGCGCGGCTCTGCTGCTTTGGAAATGCAGACAGGCAGATGAGATGCTGAAGTACATTACCTTCAGACTCCATTCACCCCTCCTCTACCTATCCATCCTGCCTGCTCACAAACCATGACCTTCACAATTTATAGAGGAAACCTCCGAGAGTCACGTCATATTTTAAAACGTCCTCCTCCTCTTTCTCCTGCTGCTGACATTAAACCGAGCAGCTCGATTTACATGCAGGCCTGTTGTGATCTCTTGTTTAGCTGCTGTCTTTAATTTTAAAATTATTTAAATTTTCTGATGTCGAAAGTGTCCCGTAAATGTCGCCCTTTATATTTATAAATACACCTATATAATTATAATTATAATAATATTAACAAAATTAAGGAATTACAGGTTCTGTTGCACAGGTTAAACACTGCGTACATGCAGAAATAACGATTTCAAAACTTCATATCATTCAAATTAAAATGACATTACATTACAAGCTAAATTAAACCGATAAACACGATGGGGAGAATACCATAATATAAAACAGAGCTGAAACAATCTCTACAAAAGTGAATTTTGCTGGAGTTGCCACGATGACAACACCACAAATAAGGCACGAATCAAAGAAATAAGGCACCACGCTTACTGTAAAATAACAGTAATAATTATGATCAAAAGTCAGCAGTCCCAACCAGACAGAGGGATCTTTTCTGAGCGTCGTTTTTTTTCCTGCAGCAGAGATAAATCCATGTGGACTCGAAAGAGGAAGGCTCCCTGTGGAGAACAGCTCAGAATAATCCATATTCATGCGCTCGACACGTGGAGTAAATACAGTATGGGTGTTTGGGGGGGGGGGGGGGGGGCATTTTTTTTTT
>JAVQJD010092112.1:0-26995 GCA_036023655.1 Nannoperca australis
ACCCTCCTCACATTCAAGAGCAGGCTTAAGACTTTCCTCTTTGATAAAGCTTATAGTAGGGCTGACTCAGGTGAACCCTGAGGCACCCCTTAGTTATGCTGCTATAGGCCTAGATTGCCGGGAGACTTCCCACGATGCACTGAGCTCCTCTCTCCTCTCCCTCTCCATTTGTACACACCCATATCCCATTAATGCTTGTTACTAATTCACCTTCTTCCCCTAGCTATGTGCTTCTCTCGTCCCCCTCTCTCTCTCTCTCTTCTTCTAAAGATTTCTGCAGGTGTTTCTGCCTCTGGAGCTGTAGAGTCGAACACACACACACACACACCTTTCAACCCAACTGGTCAATGCAGATGAGCGCCCACCTACAGCCTGGTTCTGATTCTGCTCGAGGTTTCTACCTGTTAAAAGGGAGTTATTCTTGCCACTGTCTCCTGGTGCTGCTCATGGTGGGACTGTTGGGTCTTTGTATACATAAGAGTTGGTCTCAACCTGCTCTATACAAAAAGTGCCCTGAGATAACTTGATATGGTGCTATATAAATAACATTGAATTGAATTGAATTGTAGAAGTATTCAAACTTGTGTTGTTGTGTTCACCTTTCAATATGTAGTCAGTTAGCAGTGTAGGCACCTTCTCACTGTCCTCCTTCATGGCATAAAGAACTAGGTGGAAGAAATAAAACGTATCAGTTCAACAAGCCAGTATTATTTGCCTTTGATACAGATGTTCTGGGCTGGACACTTACTATTTGTGAGCATCTGCAGGTCCTCAACAGATGGAGGGGTGCCTTTCTTCTCATATGGAATAACTGTATTTAGATACTGAGAACGGAGTCAAAGTTCAGAGGGTTTTATATCTAACTGGGATATGTAACATTCAAGCTAACATGTAGCCTAGTGATCAGATATATTTATGTGCTAGCTTATGAGAGACAACTTTCTTTTGCTGGTGTTGACACAAAACTTAACCTGATAACTTAGAAGAAACATTTTTGGAAATATGCTTGTTAGCTTTCTTGCCAAGAGTTAGATGAAAAGATCAATACCACTCTCATTTCTGTCTGCTAAATATGAAGCCAGAACCAGGAGATAGTTTCCTTAGCTTAGCTTTAAGATGGGGAAACAACTTTTCTGAACTGAGTGATGTCATAGAAATCCCACTTTTGAACTATGCTTATCAGCTCTCCTCAGGTCCCCTGTTTCCAGTCTTTATGCTACTGTAAACTTAGCAACCACCATGTAGTGTATGCCTACAGACATGAGAGTGGTATCAATCCTCTCAGCTAACTCTTGACACTAAAGTGTATACACAATCAAGTGTATTTCCCAAAATGTCTTTAAAAGTCAATGGACAATGAGTCTGTACACTGCAAACAATTAGGCTTTTGACACAGACTGAGAGGTTAAAGGCACAAAGCGTGATCTAAATGTAAACATACGGGTAACTAAAGTTCAAAACAGTATTGGAACCTGCTGTCACTCCCAAACCAATTGGCAGATCGTTTAATTCACAGACTACCTACTACAGTTAGTCATAAGTTATGCATTTATAATGCTGTAAAAGATTTGTTTACTTGCTTTATTTGCTGACAGAAACTGGAGCAAAATAGACCTGATATGTTTTAACTATGATCAACTCAGAAACACAAAATACTGAAATCATTTATAACTCAAACTTTTCATTTGTGTATGTGCATCTGTGTACCATAGCATATTGCTTACACTATCAACATAGATCAAACTACAAACAGTAGGCTACTCATCCCTATGTATGACCTCAACTGTGCAAAGGACTGAAGCAGTGGCATAAATATAGCCAGTGCGGACAGTGCTTATACTGGGGCCCATGACCTGAAAGGGTCCATGCACAACAGGCCCAATCTTGTTGTAAATATGCTATGCCACAGATTTAACCCACACAAAACAACACCATAAGTCGTATTATATTATATATTACATTATATATTTTTTAAACATTAAAGCTTTGAACCTTACCTGTTTTTCATTCCCCGTGCTTCCAAATGTCTGTCTGATGCCGGTCTGCAGGATGTTAGACAGTCCCTCCATGCTAAAACGCTGCAGGTCACAACCAGGACACACACAGATTGACCATTATTACAAGCTACTGATCATCAGTTACTTGTCTGAAATCTGACTCTAATTCTTTTTCAAGTACAACACCAACCTTACAGCATCTCACACAAACCATGACATCATGGTGAAATACGGCTAACGTTGGTGTTTATATTGCATCTGCATCTGTACAATCACACTACTTCAGTAATGCAGCCTCAAGTGCCCTGCAGTCACCAGATAAAAACACTGCTGATGCATTGAATGGAGGAAATATCCATTAGGTTGTTTCTCTGTTACTGGACAGGAGTAGACTGGACTGGGCCGTTACTGTATACAGATGACAGGTCACTTCCACTTTAGGATCTTTCCTGGAAGATACTTTAGAGGTTAATGGACCTGAGATCCATTATGCTCAGACAGGGGGAGGGAAGAGAGAGAACTGTCAGGCACTGTGGTTTCACCTTTCTCTCATTTACACAGGAAGGATTAAACATGAAAGTTGCACATTTATGGGAAAACCTAATGGAGGTGGAAATACATATCGGGACAGATTTACTACGCTGTATTTATCAAGCAGACGCAGTAGGCTGGAGTCCAGTTTCTGTGTTTGTGCACTGTTTGCAAGGAGCAATTTGGCTTTTATTAATGAACAAAATATCTCAGTACTGTAAGATAAGCTTATAGTGGACAGATTGTGTCTGTGTTCACTGGAAATTGAGTGTGCATGTGGCTGCATTAACATCAGTATAAACATCCATATCAATACCATTTCCACCTCCACCTGTTCCGTCTGTCTGCATACAAGTTCACCCCTCCTCCTCTCTGCTTCTCACCTTGACTGGCATGCTCCCTGTCTTCTCTGTGTGGCCCGTAGAGCCTGTATTCCCTATGTTCACAGATGCCGTCCCTCCTCCCTGCAGGCTCAGGGCCTTGTCCCTGCGTCGGCGTTTGCTGCTGTCTCGTTGCTCCTTCTGCCTGTTCTGCACCTCCATCAGGGCGGTGATGAATGTGTTCTTCACCTCTTTCTCAAACTCCAGCTCCTCACGCCGGGCCAGCTGGCTGACTAGCTCTTCTGAGTACTCGCGGATGGCGGCCTCTACCCGGTGCAGCAGCTGGACCAGCGCTGAGCTGGGCATCAGGCTCAGGCCTGCAGAACAGATGTAGGGGGAGTTGAGGGACAGTTGGTTTTTCCCCATTCCCACAGTGGTTAGGACAAATCAATGCCACTCATACGCCATATCCAATATGTTCGGCAATGGGGCCTTATGGCAGAGAACTCCTTGTCCTTCTAAACTCTACCGATGGACCTGCTGTAATGCGATGACTAATCTAACCATGTGGAGTACTAAATCAAAATCTGTCGCAGGTGGGGGTCCTGGTGATTCAGATGGCATGTTTTGACTTATGGCAGTTGAAGTGGACATGCCTACTCTTCATCTTTTCAATCTTTACCCAAAAATAAGATTTGAAGACTGAATATTTAGCGTAAACAACTTGTTACATGTGTCATTACATTTCGACACCTTGTCCATTGTATAAATGGGGATGATGATATATTACATGTCCAGCTTATGTAAGGACTCATTTGCAGGGGTCTCTCCTTTGGTGTTTCATTAGCATGCTTCAAGGAGAAATAATAATTGTTCTCTAAAGGGTGCTGCCATCAGAAAGACTGATCACCAGTTTCCTTGGCCAAGTCTAAAAGGGACAATCTTTTGACAGGAATGTAGACTGCAGCCCTGGTGTCAGTTAGGAAGTTACATTAATTAAACAGTAACATGGAGTGGTATTTCCACTTTTACCTTCATAGGAGCAGTTGTTGTTGGAGGCCTCTGACAGCTGCCGGATCTCCTCCAGCAGGGAGGGGTTGTTCCGGGAGGAGGAGTGGCTGCTCTCCTCTTCATCCTCCTCCTCAGTTTCGTCGGGATCTGGAGAGTTCTCCATCATCTCAACTATCTCCTCAATGACCTTGAAGAGAGAGAGAGAGAAAGAGATCAATGGAAGGATTTAAGGAGACGGGTGGATGGACAGGATAGAGATAAGGAAGCAGTGGTAAGTACACACACATTCATAACTGTGCATTTGTCAGCAGTGTGTGGCCACTAAAAAGCCTCCTTTATGAGTGTACATATCATACTTAAATCCGTTATTGATGTCTGCACAGGCTGCAGCAGTTAACAGCAGAGACAGACGTTCGGCAGGCGTCTGTCTAAACCCCTGTACTAACATGATATAAGAGCAGTCCAACACTGCTCTTGATGAATGAATGAAGAGCTTCTTCCGAATGCATGCAAGCATGCATTGCAAAAAAGACTGCACAAACCCTAAGTTTGGAACTTCAAAGGTAACACATATCCACATTTTAATCAATTTAAAGATTACATGGGTGAAAAACAATGAGCTATCAAAATGGTCATGTCACATCTAGCAATGCAAAAGTTACCTCTGGGGTTTTCCATCTGACTTTGTAATGCTGATGTATTTGTCTAGAAATCCATCTAGAAATCTAGGCATGGGCTCTGATTCTGACTAAAGTTTCTCATATACATTTGTGCAATATTACAAACACAGGAGCATTGCCAAGATTAGATCATTTCTTTCATGCTGTGATGGACAAACCCTTACACATGCCTCAATCTTCCACCATGTAGAACTTCTTATCGCTGAACTGAAATCTAGTTTTCTATTTGAACACATTTACCCCATTGTGACCTCTTTGCACTGGTTACCTGTGGCGTTAAGAATTTACTTTAATATTTTACTGTTTGTCTTGAACACTGAGGTCTGCAAACCAACAAAAAGCTGAAAGCAAAAGGCAGACTACTTCACAAATACCTAAAAGCAGATTATGGGAATTCCAACAAACTAAATTATTGTAAACAAAAAATGCATGATGTGTGAAAAGTGGCAGGTAAAAGATGAAAAAGGACTCAACCACCATTGTGAGACCCTGCTTATGCCTTGCTTTATTTTCCTCATGATCAAAAACAGAACAAACTGCTGTTTGATCTTAAACACACACACACACACACACACACCTGATCAGCTGTGATGAGCGGCTCTTCATTCAGGCAGTTGGCGTTGTCGTTCTTCTCATTCATCTCCTCCTCTTCTTTTTCATGGATCTGCAGAATGTAAGATGAAACACGAGAACATCATAACAAACAAATGGCTACTACAGTATAAAAGGAGGCTAACAAGATTCAAAAACTCCCTGTAAAATTGGAATCATAAACTACAGCCACAATATTTTTCCAAAAGATCTTGGTCAGTGTCTGTGAATCATTCTGGGATTGCACTCATTTGAAAAACTCATGCTTAAATATTTGAACATTTTACATGATTTAGTATGACTTTAAAAAACAATTTACTATTCCATTTGTAAACGTGTTTTAATAGTTTATACCTTATTAATTTATTTCCAATATTCAAGTTTATATATAATATACAGTTTTGATAGTGAAGTTAGTAACATGAAGAAATCCCTGACATTGGCTCTAGTGATGGTGATGCTAGTCTGTTGGTCCAGACTGACTTTAAAAAGGTATTCATGGTTCCCAGATGATACATCCTAATAATATGTCAGGTAACCGCCTGACAACTCCTCTAGCACCACCATGAGGTTGACATTGGTTCAGACTTTTATGTCCCCCTCAGTCCCCCTTAAAGTTTCATCTGGCGCCACCATCAGGTAAATTCTTTTTTTTTCCAACACTTTGGTTTATGACCAAATACCTGCACCTGAGACATTCAGCCTCAGCTTTGTGTTTAGTGCTAATTGGCAAATGTTAGCATGTTAAACTAAGTTAGCCAATAAAGTAAACATTATACCTGCTAAACGTCAGCATGTTAACTTTGTCATTGTGGGCATGGTAGCATGCTGGTGTTATCATTTAACTCAAAGCACTGCGGTGCCAAAGTACAGCCTCACAGAGCTGCTAGTGTGTGCTGCTGTAGACTCTGTCCACAGGGCTTGTCTTTACTGCTAATTATTGATGCAGCATAATAATCAGACAGTTCATGAAAGATTTGCCATTTGCCGAAAAATCCACGGCACACAGCAAGCAGATGTATTTTGTGGTTCTGTTATGTTTGGAATAAACAGAGGAACCTGGATAGAACAAGCAATTAAGGGCAATGTGAAAGAAGAAACAATGACAAGTGTGCACTTCTATAATATCTACAATATTATATCATATATAATATCCACATAAAAAAAGAAAATTCCTCCATCTGATTGTGAAATATGTACAGGTGGTCTGCTTTGGTGTAACACATTTAACTTAAAGAGAATTCCAACAACTGGAATGAAGGCAGGATCTCGAGTGAATTTCTACACTATGATGCATTTTCACAATAACCCTCTCCATCTGGGGTGAAAGCGTCTGCTCTGGCCTTGACCAGCCCAAACACGGCCTAGACTGTTAAGTGCCTGCAGTTGTATGTGACAGCCAATTAAGGGAGGGGAGAAATAGGGAGACCTCTGCTGAATGGCCGACCAGTCAAGGTTAGTCGAGCATGTCCTCAAGTATCAGCATGGGATTAAGCCTCAGAAAGAATGAACCAGTCGGCTAGTCAGTTTGGCACCAAAATTTAAAAAGAATGACACATTGTGCAGATACTTCACACATATCTTTAAGCATAAAAACAGAATCATATTGTCCCTTACAAACTAGTGGGACCGACATTAGTGAACATTTGTTCAGCCAATTGTAGGCAGTAGAAAGACAGATAAATACTAACCATCTGCACAAATACAGGGAAATATAGAAGAAGTGACTGAGAGAGCAATGGGGTTGTGAGCATGTTTTCTGGGTCAGTCTTAGCTGGTTTAATAAAACTATGCTTATTTGAACATAAAATGTGTAAATAAACATTACAATAGATCACAGAACCAGTCGTTCATTCATGATTAACCCACATAATACCACACTATACATGAAATAACAAATAACTACATTCATATGGTTTTATAGCAATGACACTAAGCTACTCCAAAAGACGTGAAGTGAAGTAAATGTATGAACGAGGAATAAACAGCAATAGAGAAGTACATTTAAATAAGAAAGAGATCTTAAAACGTGTTACCTTTGTCAACTAAAGAAAATTGTGTTCACTATACATGTAGCTAAAGCTTTTAGAAAAAAATAACTTCACCTTTCCAAACTAAAAAAGAAAGTAACAGGCCTAATATCAGATCTAAACCAAATAGAAGGACATGGAGTGACATGTACCTCCTGGTCAGAAAGATTGCCGTTGAGTCCCTCTGACTCGGGGTTGTCCCAGGTGGAGATGTAGTTGTCAGTTAGAGCATCCCACACACTGCAAAACAACACAAGACACATGTACACATGTAAGCAAGGGCAACTTTAAAGTACCACAAGAAATATCAAAAACAAGCATCAAAACACTCACTATCTATTGCACAATCTACTATTTTAAGCTGGTGTGTCCACTCGCGCTGTAGTTAGACAGTTTTGTAACAGCGTTAACTAGAGTTTGGTGTGTTGTTTTATCTCCTTGGTTATAAGGCGGTCTACACAGCACTGTCTTCTTCAGCCTGCAACTCAGTCAATATTTCAATGTGGCAAGTCAATGATGGTGGTCAATGCTGGAGGCTGCAGAGGAACAATACACAACAGAAAGAAAACACAGCTTACTACTCAGCAAAAGGTATCCTTAGCAGAGACTTGGATAAAGCTTCTCACATCATTGTGCCCGTGGTCTCTGACTGCAGCCCGGTGCAAGCGTCTGTCTGAGGAGTTATGACATCAAACTGGGAGAGAAGTCTCCTTTGTGCTTTTTTTCTTCCTCCACTCAGAGGTTGGCTCAGGCCGACTGCTGCCCTGCTCCCAGTGGCACTGCCCACACCCAGACACACAGTGGACACCATTCAGCTAACAGCTTACCTCACTCGCCATGCCTGTATGCCATGGCTGCATGCACAAGTACATAAACAAGGTCAATGTTTCAATACACTTAACCCTAAGATGAAAACTTGGTCATTTTATTGTCATTGACCAGCATGTAAATAAAATGGACTCTCCAAAACATGAATTATACCAACACTTTTCCTCATCAGAGGATTAATTTTGTGCTAAGAATTGACACCATTATGCAAACTGACCTCCATGTGTTCAGATCCTAATTTACATTACGCTACAAAAAGTTGATTAATAACAACATAATTATGGGGTAGTTTGTATTGCTTGCTTTTTTTAAATTTACCCTTTAAATCTGTTTGTATGAAAGAGAGCAATAAAAGTAAGCTCACGGTCGAGATGAAATGAAAAATGCTTTTTGATCACATCACCTGTCATATTGTCACTTGTTTATAATATTTGCCCCACGAAAACCTAAAACATCCAATCATCTTTTCTTTCTGCAAAATATGATGTTTGCTTATGTAAGCTTGAACCAAGCAATTCCAACCAATAATATGATGACCACCCATCAATCAATCTTCAACTTTTAGAGGCATCGAGCTAAGATTCATTACTTTGCTAGCTAGCAACAGCATGGTACGTCGGTGTGTCACACCCACTTTTAAACATTCATGTCAAATTCCGATATATCATGTCCTGCCTGCCTATCTTGTTTCACTCGGAAATACATCACGATATGGAAGGTAGATACTCTTGAAATGCTGTTTCATCTGGACTTTAATATTAAGCTACAGTCAGCAGCCAGGTAGAAGACTGGAAATGGTGGAAGCAGCAAGCTTAGCTCTGTCCAAAGGTAGAAACATCTGCTTACCAGCACCTCTAAAGCTTATATGTTGTTATGTATGTAAGTGTAAAACAGAAAATATATGTTTTCTTGGCAGGGAGCAGTGCTGGTTTGAAATTTTAGTTATTTTTTACTTTCTGGCAGCGGCAGGCTAGCTGTTTCCCCTGTTTCCAGTCATTATGCCAAGCAAAGCTAACAGGGTGGTGGCTGGAGCTTTGTACACTTTGTAATGGAAGACAATGAAATTGGTCTTAAATTGGTAGTTAAATTTAACTGGTCTTGTATTTTCCCAAACATCAAACTTTAAATGAAACAAAATTCACCTCATTAAAAGACATTTTAAAAAATCTAATCAGCAATAAATAACAAAAACCCACATGAACAGTATACTGCATGCAAAACACAGGGACACGCTTTGCTATCTTTAGTTTTTTTCAAACCAAAATGGTCACTATCTACAGCAATCCAATCGTTCCTGACCCCCCCCTTCACCACCCAGCCCCTGTCTCAGTTCTCCCCTTTGTCCTGTATGTTCTATATGAACATAATCGTACATTAATAATATTCTGTGTCTAAGCAACACTAATGTAAATAAATATCTAGTGAATGAAACTGACTTGAAATCACAGCATAGACTGTTACTTGCAAAAATTGTTATGAAAAAGGAACAAAAGGACAGATGTTATGTGTGACTGGAATATATCTCTACTGGTCTGCGCCACAACAAATCAGTGTATGGCTTTCACATCAACCCACTGTGTTATTGTGTTCTCAATAATCAGTCAAACCTTTATTCAGCAATCCAAACTAATTTTAACCATGATAGAAAAATCTTGTGATTCCTTTCCAAAACCTCTCCTCTTACACCTACAGTCAGACTATTTTTAGCATGATTCATGTGTGAGGACGTGTGTGTTTCTGCCTCAGAGCCTGCTAGAAAACGGAGGAGGATCTGGCAGTCAGCTGGTGGAGGGGCACAGACAGACCAACAGAGCGAAAGCCAACTGAGGCGTACAACGCTGCTGCACATTGAATAATTCAGCATGCAGCCTGACTGTGGAGCTGAGGGTGGGGTCATGATGCTGATTGACTGGTTGTTTGGGATGTCTGTGTGTGGAAATGGTTTTGTTTCTGTCATGTGTGACATGTGTGGCTGAGCCACTGTTTTGGCATTGAGAGTGTGTTTTGTGAATGACATTATTGGCAGCCTAAATGGTGGGCTAGTGTGTGACATTAAGTGCTTAGAAAAATATGTTCTAATTGTGTGTGCTGAGAGTCTGGCTGTCTGGCATTTTATTATACCACTATATTTAAGGTCATTTTTATCACTTTATTATATTCCTGATGGCATCACTCAGCCCAGATGCAACCAGATCTGTTTCTGTATCTGTTGTCAGCAATGGATTTAAGGATTGTTTCTGAAAAATCTAAAATGTTTTTAGATACTTTCTGTATATTAGCATTGTTGTAGGATGCTGTTTTGAATGTCAAGTTATTTCAATTTTTAGCCCCAAAATAATGCAAATGCTTTTACTATGATTATGGTCACTCACTCTTCGTCCTGCAGCCTCTCCTCATCCTCCTGGTTGTGTGACTGGTTGCGTATGGGTGCCAGGCCCTCCGTCTTGGTGTTGTAATTGTGGAAGCAGACGTTGAGCTTCTCGTCAAACTCGTTGACCAGGTCCTCCATCGACTTGAAGCTCATCATCTCTGAGAAGTTCTCCAGCTCAGAGAAGTCCTCACGGGTGATGGAGGCCAGGGGGATGGTGGTGGTGGTGGTGGAGTAAGAGGAGATGTTCAGTGCTGGGTGGTCCAGCTCATCCATGTGGCAGGGTCGGAGATCCTCAAACTCCTCATCCAAACACACAAGAGGGGCTTCCATAGTGTCCCCGGTCTGTGAATCTGTGAACCGTGCACAAACAGAGTGGTGATAGTGTTAAATGCATTGAGTTTGCTAAATCAGCATGGCCAATAAAACGGATGTTTTACATTTCATCAGCATTCCTTTAATGAGGCAAGGCCATTGCTGCAGCAAATGTGTTTAAATTGAAAGACCAGATCACACAAAGAGCCCCTGTCTGTCCCCATCTGTTAGATATCTATCAATATCCCAGAAGGATTTATCTGGCGTCTCTTAAATCATGCCTGCCTCACCTCATGTGGCATGGCACCATGTTGTCTAGACAAAGAGGAGGTGGAGGTAGATGTGCCAGAAGGGGACTAGATCCCAAAGGGAACTCAACCAGTTGGCTTTACTGGTAAACCACATTTAATTAAGTACCTCCACTGGGATTTAACTGATGAGGTTTCCGAGATTCTGGGACAGGAAATGAATAGGAACATTTGTTAAAGTAGCCTACACAATATATTATATTAGTATGGCTATTTTCTTGTGCTACCCAAAGGTTTCTTTAAGGGTTTTAATGCTAATTAAATATGGGCATAACAATGTTTACTTCACTAAAATGTGTCAGATAGTTACAATGCTACTGAGAATGATTACAGGACAATGATACCCCTCACAGCACTTTTGGGGTTCTGGGACAGACAGAAAATTAGAGATGGAATCAGGAGGCCTGGGAGCTCCAAATTTCAAGTTTCATGTTTGCTCTGTTTTGATTTTAATACATCACTGTTTGGTTTTGCCTGTTAAATAAGGCAGGTTGGCAAAGCACTGAGAATATAGTTCAACATTTGCACATACACATTTTTACAAACAGCTAACACTTGGGGTAAGGATGTATTTACTACATTTTAATACTTAAGTTAACTGGAGTAGAGTTTGGAAAAACATTCATCCTACTTCCAGAGACACAGATCATCAGTTGGTGCATTATAAATATGTTCCTAGAGCAGATATCTGTGATTGTGCCAAATGAAAGTTGTTGGCTTCTCCACAGTGTAAGTTGAGCTCCAACGGCTCTACTGGGACATATTATCACATGGCTGGGAATGCTAACATGTTTCTATGTTTGTGACGTGTTAACCATGTGTGTTAACCATATATGTGTATATCTAGTAATATAGATAAGAGTATTTCTTGTTTCCAAACTGCCCTACCCCTAATAAATGATTCTTTGATTAGGGCTTTAAAACTTAGTTCAGCTTTCTTCAGCTAAGTTTCGATCAAATTATCATTAGAGTTCCCAGAGATGGAATACACTAAGAGAAAGCAGCTTACAGTCTCCGTAGAAAATGATGCTGATTGTCAGTTTTTACTTGACTGTACAAACAGTATATGGATAAAATAATGTCCTCAAACACTTCCTTTGAGTGTCAGTAATTATAAGACCTGCAATAATAAGCAGCATTCAATCTTGTGGAGGGCTCAATCCTGCAGTCAGACTTTTAAGAGAAGTTGTGCCTCAGTCAGGTTGTCTGACGCAGTGTAATTACAGAAGTGAGGCCTGAATTTCATCCTTTGCTGGACCGTGGCCTGGTAAAGTGGGTGAGCACATCCACAGTCCATTTAAAAACAAGCTTGTGCAAGCCTCTTCCTCCTCATTACACCATTCAGCAAAGTGCGGCCTCGTCTCAGCAGCCGGATATTGTTTTTCAGGATCTCATCTTCTCTCTCTAACTCTCTCCTCTCTATCCTGCTGTGCTTTTGTTTGTTTGTGTGTTGTTGTTTTCCTATTGCATGTGCTTCGTCTTTGGCTTAACGTTTATTTCTAATTTCTTTGCTGAGAAAACAACTGCATGTTGAATAAATCCTTGCAGCAGAGAAATGAATCATCCCCTTTATGTGACAGTGACTGACAACTTGCGTCTGTCAATACATCAAATTAAGGTCCTTTGGTCTACTTAAGTAAGGAACATGGGCATGGAGATTAGTAGCTGACTCTAACCTTTCCACAGGGACTCTTCCTTGAAAATTTGGCAAGTTGAAAAAGCACAAATTCAATTTCCTAATAGCACCTTGCAGTCATGCTGTAGATATTTACTGCTGGGTTAGGTGAGCAAAATGAACGAGGAAAACTCTGGAATATTTTGTTCTAGCAAAAGGTAGGGATGAAATCACAGCATCCACATTAGAGCTGACAGCAGTGTGGATGGAGTGGAGGATGTGTCTGAGATGTGCAGGTATTGGATGTCTGCATAGTGTGTTTGGAATCTGTGTCAGCCTTTTTGTATGTGACCTTCACCGAGAGTGGTGGTCGTCTCAGGTGCGGCACAGTGCTCCACAAGCATGCAGGTATGAGAGGAGCCAATCACAAGAGCTCATCAGAGGTCACTAACGCAATGGAGCCCAGTAACTCAGCCCATTTTGCTGTGGGAGGAATGACCACAACTACACGCTCGAACAACCACTGCATTATTAAAGCATTATTTTCTATTTTGTGACTACAAGTAGGAATGTTACCATATTTGTACTGAAAATACCTGTAAAATCCTTCTGATTTTGTCCCATATAAATTTAACTGAATTGGATTCCACTTCAAATCCATTTTCAGTCGGCCATGGCAAAAATGGAAATCAAGCGAATGCATGTCATCAGCTCATCAGAGGGAGAAAAAAAAGAGGAGAGTGGGGGAGGGAGAAAAGAGCATTGAGGACAGAGGATGGAGAAATGGAGGAAACCACGGTTACAAGGCAGGAATAGTGGGAACATGATGCACAGAGAGGACATCAGAGTAGTCAGGACTAGAAAAATGAACAGCAGAGTAGGAAGACAGATTACCTGCAGTAGATGTGCCGCTGTTGTTGTGGCTTGGTGTGTAGGCAGGATCTTCTCAGGCAAAGAGAATCTGTGCCTAAGCCTCCCTCCGCTGAATAAGCCTACCGATGAGCAGCAGCAGTCACATTCATTCCAGGGTGAAAGAGAGAGAGAAGAAAAAATCAGGGAGGTAAAGACGGCAACGTGGTCTGAGCTTTGGTCTGTATCCCTTCCCTCACCCGTTAGCCCACAGCCACCCTTATCTGTCCTCCCACAGCCTGTTGTTTTCCAATCAATAGGCAGCCAGCCCAGCTCACACAGAGCCTGCGCACTGCCGGGCCTGTGACGATATCAGCACCCCCCTCCCTACTTCTTCCCTCACTATCCTCTCTTTCTCCCTTTGTCCCTGTCTCCTCCCTCCCTCCCTCTCTCTCTTCCTGCGCACATTAATTCCCCAATATTCATGAGGAAAGAGGGAGGAGTGGGAGCAGGAGGTTTGGGGGAAGGAGATGTTTCTATAGCAAGGTAGCACATATTTCTGCCTTGTACATTAAATTATATTTACTATATTACAAGCTCTCCTCCCATTCTCTACTTAATCATTCTGCCACTGGTCTGAGTGGAATATCACATCCACAAGAGAATGTATCATTTTGAACCAGTGCACAATCAATTTGACAAAAATAAGTGGAAATCACACTGTGAATCACACTTTGCAAATGGACTGTAATATTTGAAATCAAGCTTGTATTTGCTACTAAAGTAAATGTCGTTTTTAAAATCGTTCTTATTTTGAAACAACAAAACAGAAAATACAGAAATACATATAATCCAACAGACAAAAACAATCTCATACCTTTCATCCCACCCAGATATCACAAATGAAAAAGGACTTAAAAAACTGAAACAAGGGGAAGAAAAACTAAAGTGCATTTACAGTTAGAGAAAACTCATCTAATGTTCTCTTGTGAGGAAACATTCATAGTGATTTTCATACCACATTACAGTAATAAAGTAGGAGGATATACATCAGGCCAAACATTTTTTCTGCCTCTTTTATTATACAGAATGGAGCTCAGATACCTCTTGATTTGTATGTAGCCAAAAAATTGTGATGCAATTTTTACCTAGATAAATCAAAGCCTATATAAAATATTTGTAACACTATTAGCCTTCCAATCCGTAAACCATAAACAATTTTTCTACACAAATACATTCAAAGTAAGGATTACTGGCAATAGATACAAATAGTCAATGTCTAGTATAGCTATAAGAAGAGAACCACAAACAATGATGGAAACATCAATATAACACAATGTGTAAAAATAGATGCTAATAAAAAATGCCACATGATCGTCAGCTTGATAGTGACCCATCCCTCCTTCACAGCATGTGCTTCCAAATCTGCATAATCCCTGCTTTCAGCCTGTGACCTCCTCCTGTCTAAAAGCCTTGGCTACATGAGTATTTAAACACATGCACTGACGTAACAGTTCACATGTTATTATCACACCCAGAGCACACTCAGAGTGGGAAATATAATATTATGCTATCTCTGAGGTCTGGAACATCCAGCTCTCAGATATGAACAGATTTGACAGATTAAGCTTTTTACAGCCTGGTGGGGTTAAGAGAATTAACTGTGTGTAGAGTGTGTTTCACTGAGGACTTCAGTTCATGATGCACACATTTCCTTAATATATTTTAAACAGTGATGGTATGATGCATTATGGTTGTTTTCCTTCACCCCAACAACCATGACTCTACTCATAAAGATGCTGTATTTTGTGTGCACTACAAGCTGGCCATTGTCAGTGAAAAAAGTGTTTTTGGCCACCCAAAATAGATGCCATCATTTTTGAAATTGGCAAGCAAACAGGCAAAGACAAAGAGATGAGCTGCAGACGGATTCACTGAACATGTGACGTCAGTACACAGGAGGTGCTACCTGCTTGGTTGAACACCACAAAATAAAATCTCATATCACAGAACACACTCTACTCATTATACCTACATATCTAAAAAACAAGCACACTCACAAGCATGCACTGTATTTAGGACATAAGATTATGTTTACACACATTTTATCATCATGACCATCCAGCCAACGAACACCAACTTCATTCGTCTCTGTAAGCAACTGCTTCTTCCCCACACAAGAAAGGGGGAGAAAAGGAAGAAAGGAGATTTGGTCTGTCCGAGGCCTCCCATTACTACGGCAACATAGCTCACACAGCCTAGCATTGCACAGGCGCTGGTTACCATGGTTATACCGTAATTGCACTGGCAAAAGAATTACTCCACATGCAACAGAAAGTGATAAGATGGAGAGACCTCTGACTTTAAGACATTTCAAGTAAACAGCAGCAGACTTGGCTGTAAATATACTGGCTTTGTTTGAGGATGTGCGACACAGTATATGGCCTGATATTATACTAATAAATATACAGAAGTTGGTATTTTTGTGATTTGTACCAGCATGGTTGGTATGGAAACATACAAAAATAACTATACTGTACTTTGATAGAAAGAAAGTAGCTGCATTTTCCTCCATATATTTGCAGTAAATCGTAGCATCTTATTGTTAAAACTAGACATGGTGTACATATACATATACATACACCATAGATCAACCCAGTATGTGTACAACAAATCAGGAATATGTGTAATTGTGTCACAATGGCACCTGTTAGGTTATAATTAGATGGAAACAGATTCAGTGTGTGTTCAGGTGTCATTCCACTCAAATGCTGCAGCAGCAGATTTCAGATTAGCACACCCTCAACCTGCTAATGAGCTTCAACGGAGCCTAAACAATGGATCAGTAGTTGGGGCCCCAGGTTCGCCCTGAATTCAATCTTCTCCTGCATATAAATAAAGAACACACGCTCATACTGCAGTTGTCAGAAGACTTGGCACAAACAGGAATGAATGTCAATTCATTGTTCAACATTGACATAATAAGCTATTGGTAATAATTAGATTCTGTAGCTCATGGGAATCCTTTAATTTGGTCTCCCTTGCTGAAAATACATACATATATAGTACAATATATGTAATACATTGCTGTACTAGTTTTAGATAACAAAAATGTAAATGTGAAAGTACATCTTTTGATCCATGTATCTGAAAAGCATAGAAGATGGAAAGCATATTTGTGTTGTAGAGACATTTTGCAGACATCTAGTGGTGATTACAGGGACATCATGTAAATAACTTGCTCAAGAGACAGAAAGCATGACAAGAGGTAAGATTCGCGGCATAATATTTCACTTTAATACCATTACGAGAGGCAGAAAACATTAACCCATGACCATAATTTAGCATTATGGTGACCCAGCTATAGAGGGCATTGATGCAGTATGCATATGAGATGAAAAGATTTTTCCCGTTGTTCCCAGGCTGTCACTGGCTTTTGTTCCAGATGACTGCAAAATAATTTTAATGAAAACATCACATGTTCAGTTCCTGAGTACAACATGAACTAACTGCATGTGACTCTGATTGGGAAAAGTTAATTATCAGCTTTTATTTTACCTACCTCTGGGTAATGTATCTCAATGGTTCCCTCAGACTTGCAATAATTATGTATTATTACTTTTATCACTTGTAACAAATGAATATTAATACAATCAGGTAATAACCTTAATTGATCTCATTTCTTTTCAGCACAGCCTACAAATAGACTATTGTTTCTATAATGATGCAAACAATGATCAAAGTTCTTAACTAAGTCAGAGAACTGCTGGTTGTCCCTTAATCTAGAAGTGTTGTAAATTAAAAAAAGAATATCAGTTACATGATAACAGATAAGTTCTGGTGCAGACTGATCTGTCGTTTTGCTTTCCCACCATTTTTTCTATTATATCGGTGCAAGGTTTTGTCTTAAATATCAGATATGACAAAGATACAGATTTGTGCTGGTGCTGTGCCCTTGGAACCTGGGAAACAGAAGACTTATGCTTAATCAAAGCTGTATGTTTCAGCCGAACATGCCCGTTCATCAGAACAAAGTGGAGGGTTGGAAATCCCTTTACATACATTTTTACAATGTACAAGAATCGAGAATTATATGTATCATCTGCAGCTCTACCCATCTTCACTTCTGAAGACAATGTCTTTTCAGCATTATCTTTTCTGCAGAATGATCTTTAATTAAAACTGATTGTTTTTTATATTAGTACATTTTCCTTCCCACAGGCCCATCACTAACCAAGCAGAAGGTGCATACAGTATGTGCTTACCACAGTGACTCCTCTCATTTGAAAAAGAATAAGTCAAGTGGAAGGGACATGTCCATATTTGTCATTCTTTTATTTCCTGTAGCTGGATATATGCTGTACCAGCACAATGTGATGAATGATGTTCTTCTATGGTACTGTTTAAAAAGGTCCTTTCCAACCTTCTAAAGCCATGACGTTTGATGAAGAACACATTACAATTTGCACTTAACATGTTTTGCGGTTTCCTTCTGTGGTTTACCACTTTTCACTTGTGATGCACAGCCAGTGTAGTGTCTTTGTGATGAGATTAAGGTATGACTACTAAACATAGTGAGAGACAACAGACTCAAAATGTATCTAAGGATTGAGGATAAGGGATGAGGAACAGCCTTCTGATTGACATAAGCAGCAATCTTTGATTATTAAATGATCATTATTAAAGTCATACATATCATCTACATTGTAAAAGTATTTTTTAAAAAGCTCATGGTCATGATTCATTGTTTACGTGGCTATTATGTGGTAAAATATATTTTTTTCATTTTAAATTATGTAGAAGATGTCAGATGGATTGTAAAATATTCCATCATAATGGAATCATGGCCATTATCTTCTCACAGGGTTATCGATCCTGAAGCCTCCTCCAGTGAAATGAGGTTTGCTGCTCAGCTGGGGCAGGGGTTCCAGCTGTTCCACCTTGGTCTTGGTCCTCTGCTCACTGATGAGAAACACAGAGCTCCAGGACATCAGAGAGCAAACAGAACTAAATGCTAAAATTAATTGTGTATTTTCTGCCCATCAAAATACGTTGTACAAAACTCATTGTTAATGTCTAACTGAGAATGCCAAGATGTAAAACAAAGATCATCCTCACCTGTGAAGCTTTTTCTGAATGAGGTACTTCTTCTTAATGTTTGCTAGCTCATTAGCTAAACTTTGATTCTCACTTTTGTACTCATTAATCTTCGAGTCGAGCATTCTCAGCTCAGCTATCAACGTCTGTGGAATCAGAGAAAAACAACATCATTTTGTTATAGAAGGCAGGGAAGCAAAAAGTACCATGTGTGTTCTGATGTATTCTGATATCTGATATATGTTTGTCATTCATAAAACAGGTTTTAGATGTATATAGGCAGTTACACAGTGAGTTGTATTAGTGAAGATCATTTGACTTCACAGAAAGGATGAACTGTCTGAAACAATATCAACTCAAAGGTCTTTATATGAAGTGAATGTGACAACAAATTGCCACAGATCTGATTAAGTTTGGTACTTTTGCTTCCAATATACTATATTACGGCACACACTATTAAAATGATTGCACTGATAATTCATGAAAAGCCTCCATCAGATCAGAAACATATTGAAGCTTACATTCTAATAAAGGCCTTAACTGATGGAAGGTTTTTTTTGTAGATCAAATCAACACAGTACATACATATTTAGTAAGAATCTGACAACACTGTCAAGTTTTTAATGGACACAGTATGGAAGACTAACTGCCATAATCAAAAATAAACAAATAAATTACTCAATAAATGAATGAATTTGCCATTAAATGCCACAAAAATATAAAAAATAAATCTAAGCATTATTAATTGATAAGATGTGACAGTTGATATTAGTCTATGTATTATTTTTCCTTAAAATTCCCCAATTTATTTACTTTCCGATTTAATTCCATTTCATTCATTCATGTTTAAATATATTTATGTATTTATTTATTTAAAAATTATGAATTATTTCCCTTTGCATTTCCCCGCCTATTTATTTCCCCTACTTTTTTATTTTTTATTTATTCTGGGTGCATTTAATGTTTCAGTCCTCCATAACACAGAGGATTGTGGAGGACAGAGAAAGAAATAGTTGACTTTGGAAAACCAAAATCTGATTGGGTCAAATAAGAAAACATGAGGGAGTGGAATACAAAATAAAAAACTACATGTAACAAGAAAACCAAAAATGAAGAGAAATGATGTGTGGGATGACCTTGAGCTTTTTAGTTCTCTCTCTGATGGTCCACTGGCACTGCTGGAGCTGCTCAGCTGCCTCAGGACCTGGCTGCCGGGCCAAAATGTGCTTCAGCTCCACATACAGCTTCTCCTTTTCCTTGGCGGGAAAATAGGAGGAAAGAAAATGCAACAGATGAGAGGGAGGGAGAATGAGTGAGTGAGCCCACAGGCTGTCTAACTCAAAATAACTATTCCAATCATTACAGTTACAGAAAAAAGCACCAAAGCACACGTGTTCCTGCTGTTACAGAAGAAAAGTTGCAACTCAGAAACTTACTATCTATTCTAGAGCTGTGATCTTTTGATGTCTTAAAGCCAGTATGTGTTTGTAGAATCCCAGTGAACATTGCAGTCTCTGTGCTGCATTAAGCCCATCCATTGCTGCACAGTATTGCAGTACCACCACATAGTGCCAAAGTCAGCTTTAAAAGGCAGAATTACTACAATACTGAAAAAGAATCACAATCTAAATATGAGATCTATCCAGTACAGGATATACATGTTTGCTTAAATATTTCTCACTTTCTTAACATAATTAAATAATAACTTGGGTGATATTCTACTTTTCTTATTTTAACAAATCCAATGAAAAGACCAAAACCAACAATGAATGAATCCTAATAACAAGTAGTCTTCTTATTCTGTGCCATAGAGCTCCATTGCTGTCCAGAAACTACACATCAAGGAGCCACACTGTTGCACTGGGTGACATGTTCATCATGAACACACACACTGTAGTAAACTTCTAGACTGATGCAATAGTTGTCAAAGAAATAGAATCACTCAAATGAGCTTTTAACATCAAAATCAATCTTGTTTGAAACAAAGGTCATTTTAGCTTCTCTTCCTGGTCGATTTAAAATGAACTGATGATAAGACAAATAAATCCAAAGAGGCGTGTAAAGTGAGTGTGTGTGCTTGTGTGTACACAAGTGCTGACCTGTAATAGGAGTTCACGTTCCTCAAGGTCTTGGGTCTTGGCGATCAGTCGTTTTTGTAAAGACTGAATCTTTTGGATGAGTTCGTATTTGCCGGGGTCACTGCCCTGCAGGGGAGAGTCATTTACACGTGTTGATGGTCTGACATTTTCCTCTTTGAATAATGAGGTTTACTCGAAGTGTGTGAGTTGTCTTTCACATTAAGTAAAAACGAATGCAAATAAGCATGCTGGGCTGTAATGGCTCAAACCTAATCCACACAAATGTTATCATACTAGTCCTTTACCTCCAATCGTCTCCATCGGTGAATATTAATGGGCTTCAGCTGCTCCTCGAGGATGCTGTTCCTCGTCCTCTCTCTAAGCAGCTCCCTCTGCAGGTGGAACAGCTCTCGCCTCCAACACAACAACCCAATAGTATCTTACACAGTACTCATATACAGCATTATTTTAACAATTAATATAGTTAATTGGCCCCACAGTTCACTGGAAGGCAATTTTAGTCAGAGATAGAAAATAATAACAAAAAGAATAGGCTTCTGGTTGTTTGGCTGGTTAGGTAACAATCATAATGCGAAATGATACGCTTTTTTGAAAATGTTAAATTAAAGTTATCAAGTGACTACAAGTTAACTGAAGACTTGAAGGTAATGCAGAAAACCTTACAATAGAAACAATGGAGTTTAAACAGAAAATAATTTCCTATGGTTTTCAAAGCTAGTTCAAAGGATGTCCTACCTCTGACTCTGGATCTCGTTCCACCTTGCTCTATCTTTCTTTCAGTCGTACACTTCTACTCTAAGTACTGCACTTTGTAGGTCACCTCATGCTTTCTCCATCCTGTCCTTCTTCTCTACTCCGAATTCTTCTCTTAGTGCGATTCAGTGCTGACTGTCTTTGTTCAAACTCTCTCTTTATCCTGCTCAGGCCCTCTTGTCTCTTTTACCTCAGGTCCTCTGTGTTGGGTACAGTCTTGTCCAGGATGCTCTTCTTGCGGCGGAGCATCTTGAGCTCCAGCTTGAGCAGGCGGATGTCTTCCAACAGCTGGTTGTAGTGGAAGTCCCCCTTGCTCAGGATCGATTGTTGGATCCTGATCTTCTCACACAGCAGCGCACGCTCATCGTTGCGGCGCAGCAGCTGCTTGCCCAAGTTGTCCCGCTCTCTGATCACCTTCAAAGATGAGCCACCAAATAATCAGACACAAGTCGGTCATTCTCTTCCTCTGCCAGCTCTTGTCTACCTGCTTCTCTTTTTTTACCTGTTCCAGTTGCTTCTTCTGTTGGATTTGCTCAGCATCAGCGTCGGCTATAATCTTCTGCAGCTTTTGCTGTTCTGCTTTCTGACTGTCCACAAGCTGCTTTGTTTCTTCAAGCTGGAGCTTCATCAACTGCAGCTCCCCCTGTAGCAGGACACAGATATGGATGCACACATGCTTACACATAGGTTAAAAGGTCCTGGCACTATAAAGTAAGGGAGCCCTAAAACATGAAAAACCACTGTGGTTCAAGGGAAACCAGGACAACTTGCCAAGGCAACTTTCAACAAATGAAATATACCTAATGCCCCTAAATTGGGGCAAATCTGACTTTCATATTTATTCATTTGACAGAGGCTTTGTCTGAGTGTAAACTTACTAAAAGGGGTAAATAATAACAATCCAAATGAGGATGAGGAACTTAAAACCACATCCAACTGAGAGCCAATGAGGCAGGCTGCACTACCTTGAGGGTCTCGTTATCCTTCTCTAAGCGCCTGTGTTCTTGCTGATCCTTGGTGAGGGCCAGCTCCTTCCCAGTGATCTCATCTCTCAGTCGGGTGACCTGGTTGTTCATGGTTTTTATCTTCCTCTTCATCTCTGCTATCTCTTCCTGAGGCAGAGAGACAGATGGTGGAAGGAGGTAAAGGAAGAAAAGGGAGGAAAGAAAAAGAGTTATATAAACTATTGATTATATACATATAATAAAGAAGTGCAAACAGAGGTTGAAAGTTAATAGAAATTGTGAGAAAGTATTAGGAATAACACCTGAATCATCACCAAGCCACGTTTTCAAATTAGCAAATAAAGAATATAAACACAAGGAACTAAAGAAATGAAAAGGTAAACAGTACCTGAGCCTCAATGAGGTTTTTGCTGTAGAGGTTTCTTTCAGACACAACAGACTCCAGCAGGTTCTCTTGTTGTTTGAGCTTGCACTCTGCCTCCGTGACCTTCTTCCTCCAATCAAATATCTCCATCTCTCTTACTTCAACGTCACTCATTTTCTGTTGCACCTGTGGAAGTGAGGAAAGTCCCCCTCAGCCAAAGTTGATGGCTTCCCAGCTTTATCATAATGGATAAAGCAAAATTATCTGGCAATATTAAAACAAAGCCAAATAATGAAATGCAAAAAGCCTCTGCACAACCTGCCTTCTGCATGAGGTTGCTGGTCTCGTTGATGTAGCGGTCACGTTCCTTTTCCAGCTGTTGGATGATCTTGCGCTGCTTCCGGGCCTCCTGGCGGTAGCCATTGATCTCGTGTTCCAGGGTCTTCTTGTCCTGCTCGAGAAGCTTCACGAGGTTCTGCTCTTTCTCGGTCGACTGTGCAGCTTTGATTATGTTCTGAGTGGGATCATGCACACAAATGCAGGAACATAAGAAAATATGTGTTAATTCTGGTTGAATATTACAAGTATTTGTGATTGGTTGAGAAGCAGGAATTGCAGTTTACAATATGCTAATTGTGTACTACAAGATAACAGGACAAATACCCTGTGGGTCACTTACTGTCCACTGTTCTCCACTGTCCATGATGAACATTTTAATGACACAGCATGTCAGTACAGTATACTGTATATACTGTGCACACCTACCTGTGTGCAAAAAGCTAATGTGCGCTACAACACGTACCTTATTTAAGATGTCTCTCTCTCGGATCAGCTCGTCTATGGCTTTCCTGTCAGCTTCAACTTGCTTTTGAGAAGATTCAAGATCTGCGGAGGGAGAAAGATGGGTTTGTGTGTGGACAAATCTTTAAATGTAGTCTGTATATTATGCTAAATATTATGTGTTGCCCATCTGTGGGTTAAATTGGAGACAGGAAGTGACGGATGGAATCGTTTGGGTATGGGGAAGGAGAAATTCTCTGCAGTTGTATTTATAGCATGATGTAACACATACATGTAAATATACATGCCAGAATAAATAAATAATTGTAAAATAAAGAATAGGTTTGAAATATGAATTCATACACGCTGAAATTTTCATTATCGGCTAATTGTCTGTAATCAAAAGCCGTGTTTCCCTCCAAAGGACCCGGAACATTTAGTCACAGAAACTACTTTTAAAAAAGAACTAAGAGGACACAGTAAGCATCTATTGTATGTGTTCTTATGTAACTCCACTGTGTCAAAACATAATGAGTTGCGACTTCAGATTTTTATAAATGGTGACTGAAATAAATAGTGCGAGTAGTCGTATAATCAGAAATGTTAAGCGCTGCAAGCCCCACTTGCAGAACTTAATTTAGACCCTGAGTTCCTTTAAAGTTTCCTAGTCGCTGGGTACATTTCTTGCTGGAGAAACGTGGCTATACATTTTTACTCTGTACTCTCGTACTCTTTGTACTGAACGTTTAGGTTTCATCATCTCATGTAAGACTTCAAAACACATTTAAGCTTGAGACCCTCACAGGGAGTAAGACAGGTCAGCGCACTGAGGGAGAGAAAGACCTTGAACTGAGAAGAGGATGGTTCGTGTGTGTCTAAGGAAAGCTCCCATACCTTTCTCCAGACCAGCGATCTGAGCTTTCAGCGTCTCCCTCTGCACATCCACATCAGCTTTCTGATCCTCCATCTGGTGGAACTTCTTCTGGATGACTTCTCTCATCTTTGTTTGTTTGGCAATCTCCTGACGCATATGATTCACTTCCTCTTCTCTCATCTGATGGAGGGGGGGGGGCAAAAAAGGAAAGTGGATAACATGTTACAGTGTGCTAAAGGCTATAACTCAGATTCCCTCACAAGCCCTCACACAACTAAGTGCTTAGGCAAAAATAATAAGCCTTGTCTCTTTTTTGCTGTCTTTGCTTTACAGTTCAAAAGACATTAGACCTGTCCCTGACTTGGTCATTACATGGTGTACTGTGCTCCCTTGTGGTTCATTAGGACTGAAGCCTATCCATTATCTGGTATCCTCCACTAATGTAGATTTAAGAGAATACTGAGAAAAACACTAGTCCCATGACTTCTATTTAGAGTTAACAAAAAGAAACAAAAGGTACTCCTGAAGGAAACCTCTACTCTCATTGTGTCACTGCATCCTGATGTTAAATAATGTTACTGTCAGGAATGGCCCACTTTGGCTACCTACTGTATAAAGGCTATGACAGATCAGTGTATAGTGAGTAAATCTAGGTTTTCACTATGCATGAATGGAACACTGTATATGGTATCACAGTAATACATGAATGCCAACACAAGTGCTTTTTTTCATCTGTATTTCTTCAGTGTGCACATGCTGATGTTTCAGTGTGTTTTTTAAAGTGAGTTGAGAAAGTTTTCAAAAAAAAAAAGGAAAATGTCAAATATTTTTTCTTTCTTCTTGTCTCATAAAATAAATACTCTGACCTTTCTTCCAAACCAGGCGCTCAACCCAGCACCTTCCCACCTAAGGATGAGTGGGAAAAGCAGCGCTGGAAGAACGAGCTTATGCTCTCATAACTATATGTAGTGTGACTTAGCAATCAAGGTTAATTTGCCTTTCTCTTTATCCAATTCACATTCAAAATCATGCATTCACAGGCACACACAAACACTAACATACACAACCAGTCATATGAGTTTGTTTCAGAGGCAGAGGTGTGTTAGGGGACTATGTTTACCTTGAGCACATTTTCAGTCTGCTGATTTTCCAATGAGAGATGTTCTTTGACCGATGACAGCTGCTCACACTCCTGCTGCAGCTTGGTGTTCTTCACTTGCATCTGCTCCAGCTCCTTGGTGGATCGCTCATTCAAGATCTGTCACAGTCAGAGAGATCGAGGGGTGCGAGGAAACGCTGTGTATTAGCCACACAATTACATGTATGCTGGTTTTACAAAGTCACAGTTGTCATAAGGTAAGGTGAAGGATAGCATGGTGAAATATAAGAAAGACAGAATGTCCTGCTGACAGGGAGGTGAGCTGGAAAAATGGACAGACAGACTTTGATTTTCAGAAAAACATAAAGAAAACGTTCTATTGTTTACATAGCTCACACTTCTGGTGCTGCTCTTCACAAAAAACAAAACAAAAAAACAGTCCAAGTTGTTTTTTCGTCTTTTCTTTTTTCACTTACTTCTTCTTACTTTATCATAAACCAACTTTAAAGATGCATATCGCTACCTACTGTATCAGAGTGTATAGATTCATGGGATTAGATCATCTGAATACTGATTGTCTAACCTGTAACTCCCATTCCACTCACACAGCATGAGAGCCTGCCTTTCCAGTTAACTCTGGAAAGGAGGGTTGACATGGTTAACAACAAATATACGTTATTAACTTGCTTATAGCAACGAGGCTTCAATTCATTCTACAGTATGTTAGCATAATTACACAAACACATTATTTGTACATCATTCAGTATTAATCTTAATTAGCTATCATTCCATTACAATGCAGTATCCAATCCAATGTGAGAACCCACCTATTAATATACCACATTAAAGGGCTACTGTTGAGACATGGTTCGTCTTTAAGCACCGGCACAAGATGGCTTCCACAAGGTGCACTGAAGCTGTTCTGGAGGCCTGTGGGGGCCAAAAACCTTACTATGATAAATCTAAGTTCGTTTTATGTTAAATTTGTCACCCATCTATATATTGGTTCATTTGAATACAAGGGTTTGTACACGAGGTAAACTGAAAACCCCAAAAATATATGTGCAATTCAATCCAAAAAGGAAAGACGCAGGAGACGGAGTCTCACACACTCTCAAAGAGGTGTTCATTTAACTCTGTGGTTACTTTTGAGGCCAAATTTGTTCTGTATATTTTTGCCCACTGTAGCAGTAGGAGCATCTAGACAAATGTTATATATGTGTATCAATGTTTCTAGTGCGCATGTGCCGAGGTTACACAAGGACATCCCAGATAACAACGTATCCATCGAGGGCTTCCTGACTGTTGGTGCCGACAGAGCTGAGGAGACTCCACTGTGGGAAGCTGCAGGACCTGACGGTGCCTGTGTCTCTCAGCTTTGTGGAGTCTGCAGCATCTCTTTAGCATGAGCCTGAGTCTGCAGAGGGTCCCTGTGCTGTGGAAGACTTCCTGCCTAGTTCCTGTTCCAAGACTCCACGCCCCAGTGGAGCCAAGGACTACAGACCTGTGGCACTGACCTCC
>JAVQJD010092118.1:0-28443 GCA_036023655.1 Nannoperca australis
GTTTTTTTCTGTCAAGATGGGGTGCTGAGTGTACATTAATGAGAATTAAAATGAACTTTTTCGATTTTAGCAAATGGCTGCCATAAAACAAAGAGTGAAAAATTTAAAGGGGGTCTGAATACTTTCTGTACCCACTGTATATGACAGTGAGAAAATAAGGATGATCGGCCCCCTTTAAACAGATTATGTGCAGAGCTGTTCAGTTTCATTAAAGAGAAATCATCATTAACACAGCGGTTTAAACTTAAGTTCCTTTATGAACACTTTATTGAGTGAAGTCACATTGATTTGACAGATTAGCAATTCTTCCACAGTGATGATCATTTCTCCTGCCAGGAGTTGAGGCCCCCTGTTTTAACTGTCGGATACAATTGCTCCCCAAAGACATTATCAGATATTAAGTGATAACCCTGATGGTGAAATAACATCTTATCTGTGCCATCCAGTGGCTCCCCATTTATTACCACTGACAGTAAATTAGATTGCTGGCATCTAGAGGGTACACTGGCTTTTTGAGTGCACCTTTCCATCTCATTCTGTTTTCAAAACTCCATTGGTTTTCAATCATAAGTAATGGAATTCCATCAGCCTCCGTGGCCATGAAAGCTACTTGGAAAAGAAGTGAGAGTTGGCCATTAAGAGCAGAGAAAACGAGTAATGGTCTTACCCTTTGCTTTTAGAGCCGCCTGTCTGTCGGTTTGAATCTTTTCTCCTTGTTGAGTAGACTTTCCTCAGAGGAGACTCGTGAACACACACCTTCACCCTTACAGACCCTCACACACTGTTAGGAGCAACAGAGTGCATGTCTTTTTGTCAGCTTCAGCTTACACAAACTGAGCGGGTGTGTCTTCAGGTTTAACAGGTTAAACTGAGTTGACTAACCTCACGTGAGTCTGAAAGGTGCCATAACTTGTTTACTGTATTACAGAGAGGAAAACCAGCCAGCAACTCAGTCTATGTTATAAAGGTTATCTAATGCTATTGAATGTTTGTTCAGTAATACAGAAAAATTATATTTTATATATTATATTTTTTAAGTATGATCATTTTAAATGTTTGTTTTCAAACTTATGTGAATATACTTCACAATTGTGTAGTCAAATACAGTTTTATTTGCGTTTCACTAGCACGGCCCACCTCAGCAAGAAGAGAAAACAGGGTGGGGGGGAAGAGGGGCAGAGGGTTAGGTGGTGAAATGGCTCAGTTGAGGTGTGGTTGTGCTCCTGAAACTCTGTTAGATAGCTCAAATACAAAAATAAATAGATGAATGTAAAGTGACATTTCAGCATTTCATTTGCATAATTCCTTCAATCAATTCTTCTGCACGCACAGTAATATTGTCTTTTAATAGCCAATAACTAATGCATTTCCCGTCAGCTGTGTGACAGAATGTTATAAGTGTGTTGCTAAGTGTTGTCGTGCAAAGGGACTCAAGTTTTAATAAATAATTACACAGAATAATTAATTGATTAGACAGCCCATTTCATGACATGATGAACAATGATGAATGGGAAAAAATCAATTTAGAGAAGCAATTAAAGCACAAACAATATGAATCTATTCAAACAATTGCATTACATTAAGAAACTGAATTACTTACTGAACCACTCTTCATCTATAAATATAGCAACGTAAAATGCACAGTAATTCATTCATTTCGTCTCAACAATACATTTGAATTGGTTAATAGAAAGAGAGGAAACAAGGTTACTGGTAAGAAAAATGAAAGGTCCCTGAGGTGTCCTCTTGTTGTGCATGATTCTGGAACAATCAGACACACAAGAATGGTGTTTCTTCCATCGAAGGACATGACATTGTTGTACTTAAGAGTAGAATTGTGCTGTAATGAAATAATACAGTTAATCAGTACTTTCTAACCTACTTTGACAGTCATTGTGGTGAATGGTAGCCATCATGTAGTGCAAGCTCTTGGTACCACTGGAGAAAATGCAGAGGGTGGAACATTTCAGCAATTTTAAAACCCCACAAGGTGAGACGCCTTTGACTGATATACAAAGGAAACTTAAATTCCATTCATCACTTATTTTCTGATAGCAATTTTTTATCACTCCCAAGGTTGTTTAACCATTCAATTTAAATTGACACTTCTAATTGATGGTTGTAATCCCCATAGGAAAGCTAACTATGGGGCTTAATGGCAGCACCAGACATCATTGTGTAACCCTTTGTTGCTTTGCAGGCAGCATGTGCAGTGTGTTTAACCTAAACAATGAGCTGAAAGACTCTAAAACAGTCTGTGTGTTATGGTTTCTACCCGTTCCCTTTGGTTTTGCTTGTTTGTCACTCTGTGTCTGTGTGTGTGTGTTTCTGTGTGTGTGTTTCTGTGTGTGTGTGTGTGTGTCTGCACCTGGGCATGGCCACCGGTCTCCTGCTCTCACTGGTTTGCTGGCACAGCTGAGGCTCATCAGTAATCACCTCCACAGCACTCAAATACCTGGCGCCGCGCTGCGTTCTTCGTTTACCTGAGTGGTAACGTTGACAAGTCTTCAGACCGATTAGCTAAACTGCCTGCGTGACTCCTGTTTCTACTCCAGCCTGGTGCCAGTTTGTCCAGCCTCTGCCTGCCTTTGCTACGACATTCTCTAAAGTCTGCTCTTCTCCATCACCAGCCACCGCCTGCCCTGCCACCATTGTTTGCAATACACTTTTGCACTCTTCTGACCTGGTTGTTTGCACGTTCTGGTTTCTGCAATCTTTTGTGTCTAAACTTAACACTATAGAGCTGAGGAGCAATGCTCAGCCACTCCCTACATGTGATTCCTCTTCAGAATTCACGTCTTTAAAAGGAATCTACAGTTTGCTATGAATAGTTCGGAATAGTGTTAAATTGTAGAGTTTCAGGGAGCCTGGCTCCTCTGAAGGAGACATGAGCTCCCCAGAAGGCCTCATTTCAGCCAGAGTTGAAGCAGCAGTGAAAACATGCATCCATTCTGCTGAAGTGTCCTTAAGTAACACACTTATGGGTTTCTGGCCAAATAAAAGAGAAAGGGTGGTGGAATACAGCAGGCTGCTGTGCTATACAGCACAGGATAAGACACAGAAGCAACAACACTGGGGTCAACATGTTCATCACTCGTAGCTTCATGTTCAAACTGCATATTTAGTGAAGCAAACATTCATTTAGATTTTAATAACATGATCCTGATGTTAGTCACGTCCAGAGTAACAACATGCGCGTTTCAGTTCTTAACTGCCTCTGGAAAATGTTCCCAAGGTGACAGGTTTTATTAAGACCTATATGGGGGACATTTTGCTCATCAGCCAAAAGAAAATTGGAAATCAGAAGCATTACTTGACTGCCACCAGGCTGTTTAATGGTAAGAATGGTAAGAATGGTAACAAGGTAAAAAGACAATGCAGCAAAACTAGTGAGTCAGCTGTTGCCTGGATAGCCCATGTGTATCCATACCACTTGATGTAATAAGTGCTGTGTGTGCCAGATCGATGATATGGTATTTGCATTTTCACTTCCTCCATTTTTTTTTTCTTTTGTCTATTCAGTTGGTCTATTACCCAAGCAGGCATTATCTTTCAATATCTAGCAGAAACATGACAAGCAGTCCATGTCATCAGAGCACGGGCCCACACAGCCCACACAACCACAGGATATTAGCTCAGTCAATTACAGTACACAGATATCAGAATATCTCAAACCAACTCTTTTCAGGGCTGTAGAAGACGTCCAGCGCTGGAAGAAAATGTTGAGAGCTGTGATGTTAAAGAAGTATATAAGAAGGAAGAACGTGCTATCTTTGACAGGGCTTTATTCTGTTTGATGGTGCACCTGTCACATTCATTCTCTGTACAGTGAACACTGCACAAGATGACAAGAAACTCTACCTTTCAAAACCTGTTTAGCAGCCCTCCAAATAATATCAACTTTAGAATCATGTGACTGGTTTTCATCTGCACTTGTCTGTCAAAGTGTCAGAATTGAATGTAGGACTCTGCTATGCTGTTATGCTTAGTGAGATCGGCCAGGGTTTGCACCCAAATATCTTTTTGCTCTACTGGTGGTTTGCTCATATAAGGACATTAGAACTTATTTCAAGTGAACATATGTTTTGTCTTTTTATTACTTTTAAAATATGATTACATCAAAGCCAGTCGTATCTGAACTGTTTTTCTTTTCTTTGCGTGTTTTATGTGAGGTGGATTGATAGTAAAATGTGACCTAAATTATGTGAAGCTTAATAATTAATTTGTAACCGAATTTGAAATGACCTGCTAATTAGTTTGGGCAAATTGCCATATGTCTATGTGATATACAGCATGTGCTCATTAGATACATTGTTTGATTTTTCACATCCATGACCACATCCACCCTGAACGTAAACTACTGCTAGAGGTCATTTTGCAATGTTAACAGCTGACAGAAAGTAAATAAGGAACATGCACAGCTGATTATGCAACTTTAAAGACCTTAAAAGGTTATAAATGATTCAACTACAGATTTTTCACACTGCAAATTGTTTTGTTTTTACCAGATTTGAATGCACTTTTAGTAATCAACACAGCAATGCATATCTCTTTTAATTAATCTAAGCATTTGCACTGTAGCACACAACAGAGAGGCTCGTAAAATATTTTAAAGACAAGTTCAATCACCTGTAAGTCAGGTTGGTTAGCACATAAAAACTTGGTTAGGGTTAAGGAAAGATCATGATTTGGGTTACATTACTACTTAATTAAGTTAGGATACTTTCGCCATCATAGTTACCAGGCCTGGACTGACCATCAGGAGCACTGGCCTGGCCTTGTGTCAGACCATTGTTAAAAATACAAAATGTAATGAAAAACGGGGTAGCTACAGTCACTCATAACTGTAGACAGTCAGTTCTTAGTCTCCCTGTCCGCCCCTGATGGTTAGAGTAATAACCGCTTGATTAGTTAGGCAGCAACCGTGGTTCTATTTCAAAGAAACCAATGCTCACCACCAGTAGGAATCACAAAACAAAAAAGGAGCTCCCCTGTTAGGTCTGCCCTTTTGTTTACCTATTCATCCACTTAACTTCCTCCCTCTGCAGACTTTGTGGCTCTTTCATTATGTCACACTACTTCCTCCTTTGGTGTTTGCATCCGATGGCCAACAGTCACAATTACTTCGACCGCTTTGTCACATGGACATAAACATCTGTCATTTTTGGGCATTTGCTGAAACAACTGATGCGGATGTTTTTCTTGGGAAGACAGTTTTGCCAAATGAATGTAATATAAAATATAATGCTGAATAATAAGCCACCCCACGTGGACTTATTCATTGCAAGTAGAATATACAGCAATGATAATCTCTGACCTCGTCACTTCCCAGAAGGAAACTTCAAACTCAGCACAGCAGGGAGTGCAGGAAATAATAACTTGCCCTCTAGACGAACGTATACTCGCTACAGATGGATTCTTGGGTGGAGGTGAGGCTTTTGAAATGTGGCGGTATATGAACAGCAGTGGCAGTGGGGGCAACAGTAGCAGCAAGTGTCAGCATAGGCTAGCTTTTCAAGAATGGCAGCAAAAGCATGAGCAGAGCACTGATGCCTTAAGTAGAAAGCCATCATTTAAAAATGTGTTTTGGTTATATGTTTCAGTGTAGGGGCAGACTCACTGCCTTTGCTTTGTTTGTATCTTGGTTGGCTGTAAACTCTCATCTTTGTTTTTCCAGTGTATTTCTGTTCACTGTGTTAACCTTCCACTAAGTTCTACATGATGACACCATCAAAACGTTAAATGTTTGACACACACACACACACACACACATTTATTTTTCTTTTAATTGAACTTTGAAATAAGTGGAGAGAAATACATATTACCATGCCTATACTCATACAATACAAATCAATTAGAAGTGATTTACTAGTAGAGAACAATCACAAGTGTTTACTGTCATGCTCAATTAAGCAGAGAGCCACCATATCTCCTGTGCTGCTACAGAAACTCAACCTAATTTAAATAGTTATTTTTCTCAGGTTATTGCCTTTTCTGTGCACTTTGTTTTATTCCACTACTGTGTTTCATTAAAATTAAAATCAAGAAATTAAACAGAGGGACAATTCATAGCTATTAACTTTTCATGTTGGGGATTTGGAGGACTAGCATCTTCCTCTCATGTTCATTTAATCTATTCTGCATCTGACAATATGTTCTCTTTTCTTGTGGTGTCATTCCATCCTGCCTCTGTTTGCTTGATCGCCATCTCTTTCCTCCAACATTCCTCTCTTCCACTGCTCATATTTGACCCCTACATAATAGCCAGCCATATCCTGTATTCTCTACTTACACTTTAATTATGTTATTACTGTTTTCACACATACTTCCTTTTACAGACATATATATATTGTAGATCATGTGTTGCATTTCAAGAGAGCTGAGATGGCAGCATTGGTTGTAGAATGGCTGTCAAACATGCAGATGTGACCTTGATCATCCCTGAGGGGAAGAGGTGGTCATAAATCCAGCTGTTATGCCATGACGACCCTATTAATTCTGCTGTGACACAAATGTGAAATACAACCAAGACATTTGAAGAGCTGTGGTAACATAGGTAACGATGAGATCACACTGCAGGTGAAACATTCGATAACATAAAGCTGGATCAGAAAGAACCACCAATAGTGCATTTGTTTTTGTTTTTGAGCACTTGTGCTGCTGGATTCCAACATTTGTTGACATTTATTTAGAAATAGTAAACAGCTATGCAATCATCTTCTTGTCCTTGTGCATCAGCTAATATAAGAAAAGTAACAATCTGAGTAGGAATCTCATGCTCAGCCTGAGGTTAGAAGAGAGTTTGACCACATATGAAACGCACCATTTAGCCCATGTTTGCCATTCCTCCCTCCACTCAGCATGAAGATAATTGGATATAAAACATCAGTGAAAAGTCATAGCTCTCCTCCTCCTACCCCTGCATGGCCTCACAGGTCCAATTCACACAATAAAACACCATTAAACCTCATCAATGGTGCTTTAAATGTGCTGGACAGAGGGAGACGCTTCAGTAGTCCATCTTATAATTCATGTGGATGTAATTCCCTTTGACCTCAACCCCTGCTGGATGACCAGTTTCTTTATCTTTCCTTCTGCTGTGTCAAATCCCAGCTTTCAAATGTTTGTTTTACCTCGGAGTCTGTTTTATACAACATCTGCGATAATATAAAGAAAAACCCAGCTCGTCACCATGTCAAGCCATGTAAAAGGAGCTCTCCGCATGTTGCAATTACTTTGACAGCCACGATTTCTCTTCTCTCACTCTCTGACACTTTTTCCTTCTGATGAAGGGCTATAGATTATGGAGCAGCGGCAGCAATGACTAAACAATCAAGTCTTCTTGACAACAATGCAGACGTTGCACGTTGTGAACTAGAAAAATCAGGTTGTAGGCCACAAGTCCCTTCTTTGGTCACCTCTGAAAATGGTGAATTAGACGTCTGATTACAGTGTGTCTCAAAAGGAAAAGTCTTTCATAAAATGATGTATATTATGATGGAATGGAAATGATTGGAGAGACTGGGGGTTGTCATTGGTAATAATGTTATGGGGCATTAAAATCCTTAAATAAACAACAACTTTTTCAAGCACTTTAAAGATACCTAAACCAAAACTCTCCAGACTCTCAAAGCCTATGAATAGTTATTTTAAGTTCCAGGAGACATCTAAAAAATTTGACGACGAGCTTGTTTCATTTAAAACATTAAAAGATGTTTGGTTTACATGAGGATGATGATGAAACAAAAGATTATGTTGAAAATCAAACATTTTTAAGGAGTATATTTAAATTCAAGCATATTCCTAACCTTCAAAACATAACGGTTAAAATTAAGCATGTTCCAAACTTTCAAGACTTTATGCAATATCTGTATTCAGCTGTAGTAGTGCACACAATGTAGGCTACTGTATAAGCCCAGCAAGTGATCCTCTCATCTGATGTAACTCAGGTAAAGCATGTCAAACAATGTTTTTAAAAGTACGAAAAAATGACTCTACATATAATGTACAAAAACAATATTTTTGTATTGCAGAATATTGTACTCACACTCAGGATTCATTCTGTAAGTTACCCTTCAGTCAAAATGGTGCTGTGGGTCAATATATCTCATATTCATCTTATTTATATGTTGGTGATGGAGTCTACATGCTATAGAATCTAAGGGAGTATCAAAATCCAGAGATAAAAGGCCTTACACCAGATCTACTTATTTATTAGTTATTGTTATTGGGCTCTGCAACCCTTACTGGATTGGGTAAGTGTGTGAGTGTGTGAGTGTGTAACAGGTGTACAAGCGTGAAATATAGCATCAGTGACGGGTACAGCATAAACCTGGCCACATTTTTAATTTGGATTGGCAAGTCAGCTGCCAGGATGGCGATATTTTATCATCAAGTCGTTTTCTGAGTATCCCGCTCTGAAGCAGAGTGGCTCTCCATCATGTTTGTCAGAGAGGACTTTATTGAAGAACACTGAGGCCGGATTGGATGCTGGGCACACATTGATGTGTGTGGAAGGGGGTGTGTATGAGGGCAAGTATTGGTGGAGTGATTATATTGAATTTGCAGGCATCTGAGTTCCTTTGTTGCTAACAAGCCATGCCCTCAGTTAGATAATGCATTTAAATTCTTTAGCAAAGAGTATGTTTAGAGCTGCTGTGTGATAGGGTAAAGCCCCTAAAAGTCATGAAATTTCCTATTACATTTTGCTTTGACAACGAAATTGCCTCAGCATAAAAATAAAACATGTTTACCCCAAGACTTGAAGTCTTGGATGTCTTTGCTCTCAACATCATAATATCCCTCACATTGCAACAGAGGAATAAAAAGCATTCACAAAACTATTTACAGGCATCCATCAATATTATATCATATTTGCTACTGTCTTGTTTGTGTAGATTCATTCAGGTAATACAATGTGTGGAGTGTAGTTAAGGAGTTGGAAATGACTCACCTCAGTTCCTTTGTCTATTCTAATCTTAACAAAACTGTACCAAATATTTGCTATTGAAAAACAATGATTAAACACTTAAATGTACTTTATATTGCATTGAAAGGCAGGCTTAATGTCTCTAGTAAACATGTTGTGCAATGTTTTAATGGACAAGGTGGGAAATGTCAAAAGCCATTCATGAAAGTGGATAATGTTTCTTTTTGGAATACTTATTTAACATAAAGTTGCTCACTCGCATTGATGTCAAAAGACCCAAGGACATCATATTCTTGGTAACACTGCTTTGAAAAGACCATATTAACAACATTCACATTCTGCTGTGATGCTGAAAAACAGGGTTTAATTGCTGCATTTTATGAAAAACATTGTGGAGTGCACTAGAATTATTTGGGTTTTTGTGTCTGTCCTGAATTTGTTCAAGGACCTCTGACTGAAATATAGTGCTTATGAATCCTCAAGGTAATGGAAAAGATGCTCTGCTGACAGGCAGTAGAGACCCAGGGTCATGTTTTTCCTTGCAAGCATAAATCTTGGCCTCCTCTTGCCCCCTGCCCGCCCTTCTTGTACATCTGTAGCAGGAGCCGTCTTTTGGCAATCTTGACTGATTGAGGGGCATGATATATATCCACAGGCCGGGACTATAGCAGGGAATTCAATTAAATGGAGGAACATAAATAGAAGATAAATGAATAAGTGCCCTCACCTCTCTGCATTGCTCTTTGTCCACATAAGAATGCATTAAATGCATTTCTGTAACAATATGACAGTGATTTGTTAATTACATCAGAATTGTACATTGTTGGGTAATTGTGGTGAAAGTACATATTGAGGTATATATGCATATTCATGCATATGCAGAAAAGCTATCACTGAGAGAGACAGGCAAGGAAAAACAGAGAGAGATCTAATGTCTGTCCTTGAGAGGGAAACTGTAGTTGTCTTAAAGAACGGGACACATTCTTTCCTGTATGGCAGGAAGGCCTCCTTTTTTTATCATCGTGTGGTGAGGAGGACAAGAGAATCTTTCTCACTCTCCTCCATATAGGTTGCTAAAGTGACTTTTGAGATTTGATACTTAAACCTTGAAGGATCTTTTTCCCGCTCCCAATTTAGACCTGACCTTTCCAAGCAGCCATCTACCTTATACCTCCACACGTGAAAACAGGATAAACTCAGGGAAGGACGGCATCTGTCTCCACGTGCTCACCACTCAAAAACAGCTGATTGTGGACCAGCACTACTTACAGTATTGACATTGCTGTTGTTTTACTGCTTAATTTGCTGGGCTGCTGAAGTATTTATAGACCTTCTCATCCAAATGCACAGTATGTAAATTAAGCTTCATCATAAATAATCCATTGGCAAAATATGCTGCCCTATAATTGTGAAAAGGTACAAAATACTGGTTTCCTGCATTCATGTTGTGCCAGGGAGTTTATTTTTTGCCCTGCAGTGTTATGGTTGTTTTGCTTCCAGCGAGGATCATTAATACTTGACTCCCCGCTTCAGATGCCCTTGCTCAACAAGGAGTTCTAAATCTGTACAAGAGGTTGGGAGGACACTCATCTTAGCTTTTGTGGGGCCAAGCCTGTCTTCCTATTTAAGTAGGAACTAATTTATGCCCGGTGATAAAAAAATACATAAAATAAAAGCAAGGAGTAGCCCGGGGCAAGAAATGGCAATAAGAGGTGTGAGCCCTCAATGGCAATAATTCAGAGTGATTTATAACTCTGTGACAGGAGGCAAAATGCTGCACCAGCATGTGAGTCAAATGCATTCCCATCATCATGAACAGAAAAGACAACCTACACCTCAGAAAATTCTAAAATGTATTTTTATTAACTATTTCTAATGTATTATTTCACTTTTTTCCCTGATATGCAAAGTGTTGGAACATTATAAATCATTATCAACCCACTATCCTTTCCTACTTAGTGGGGAAATAAAATACAATTGTTGTCAATACAATAATATGTATCTACAGTGGATACATAATGTATTTTTTATACTATGTGTAAATATACAAACAAAAAAGTGTTATTTCCAGAGAATGTGTTTTTTTTGATTTCCTGAATCTGATGATAACTTACAATGATCTGGTCATTGGGTCACACCTGTAAAGTAAATAATATATTCATATTCACATCCACGTAATGGCCCTGGTCAGTGTACATTTCACTCTGCTCTCTAGCGATGAACCAGAGCCAACACTTGAAGCTCTGACATTTTTACAACATGTATGAAGTTAGGTCATTCAGATTAAAAAGAGCTGATGATGCTTTCAAATATGTGTTAGGTGACAAAATGATAGCTGTGGAAATATATAATGTATTAGCATGTATTTATTCAAAGTATTTTTTTCATCACCATAATCACCCTACTTTTCTCCCTCTGCTCCGTTCCCATAGCATCTGCTCTGCCCTCATTAATCAAGGGAGAGGTGGGCAGGGGGCTGCCACTTGAAATAAAGCTTGATCATCACATGGAGTGATATGGACCCATCCTGGCATTTTGCTGGTACTGCTTTTGTCGTGTTTTCTTACCCATCCACCCTCAAGGCTACAATGCTTGTTAGTTTTACTCTTGTGCTGTATCACATAGCCAGCTCGACATGGGCCCAATACCATCTGTTGGGGCATGTCACCCTATGACCAAGTGGAAAACATGAAGGCTGTAAACCCCCTGCCCATATGTGCAGTTTAACTCAGGCTTGACAAAGCAGCCACCCCCAGGTACAGTATCCCAAGAGGGTCTCTGACTTTCTACAGCACGTGAGTGATGCTCAATACACCGGCACACCACACTGATGTATTCCCTCAGCAGCCTGGTGGGACCAGCAGACTGTGTGTCCTGCATTTAGCTGTTCATCATTTCAGAGGAGAATAAAAGTTCCTTTGAGACACTCTCTGCCATCTCATCCCTTTCAAAAAATGCCTCACCATGCTGTGTTCTTGGTTGGCTGTAGGCTATAGAGACACATCACAGACTTGCTTGTGTAGACATATGTCACCACAGACAGAAGGAAAGGCATTTTGAGGCTCAAGGACACCATTAGGGGGGTGTCTCTGCCAAAGCTAAAAGTAAAAACAAAATGAATTCAGTCTAACAGAGTAACCTTGGTGCTTTCTAACAACAAGTGACAAACCAGTTAGTTATATGTATTTGTTACAGCCACCACCAGAACACAAACATTTGGTTCACCTAATGACGCCAATCCTGGACAACAGTATCAAGATATCTAATTAAGAAACCAAATAATACTACACATTAACTGAAACTAAGAGAGTCTCAATACCTGGCCAAAAATTACAAAAGATGGGGGAAGTCTGGGTCAGCCACATAGTGGGCCGTCAGACCCAGAGCTTTCCCCCCCAAAGCTGCAAAAACTACACTACCAAACCTCAATCCTCAAAAGAAAGAAACACAAGACCAGATACCAGGAAAACAGGACACTAAACAGACTGCAAATCTGACAGAGAGCAATCTCCTCCCCCCAAACTGGCCACCACTTAATTACCAGACCAGGAGCATCTGAGAAGGAGAGAGAGAGTTGAAGGGATACATATCCTGAAGGATGGTGCTGCCTGAGAAGAAGTTTCAGAGTAAAAAGTCGTTTTCACTGTGGTTCCAAAAAGGTTTATTTGTGGAACTTGAAGTTTGACTGTCATTTGACGTTATAACAGTTTAACTTATGAACTTAAATGTTCTAAATTTGATGATTTCTTTTCATTTTACATCTCACACATATTGCAGGTTGAATTGTTTAAACTTGTTTCCAGTAGGGACTGCCACTAGAAGTCAATGTGTGATTTATCACAGTAAGCTGGGTTACCATTCTGTTGGGTTATGATGCACTAACACACAAGACTAAGAAGCCGACAGCAATGATGACATTAGAGGCACCAACTCATCACCTGAACCCTGTAAAAAGAGCATGTAATCATTTTGTTCATTCATTACTGGAGATAGAAATATGAAATGGCATGCCAGCAATACGTCTACCACTTCCATCTAACATTAACCATTTAACTTTTTTTGATTGAGAATATGAGGTTATCTTTTCTGCTCAAATTGAACATTATTATCATCAAAATTACACAAGACAAAAGTTTCACCTTGACTTGACTTCCCATCAGTTTTTAGTGATGATTGAGTAAACCCTGATCAAAGCCAACTTACCACTCTAAACAACCACTCTATGTAGCTGCTGCTTCTTTAATGAGTGTAATGAGCACAAAACAGCTTCTTCAGTATCACTCTGTCAAATGTGGCTCCTGACAGAATACATTTGGATCCATACACCCACATAAACCCTCTTACCCATAAGAGTCCACGTGACCAAGCTTTTGAAAGCTCTAAAGACTTTTATAGGGACAAGTGATTTTCAGAGCATTGATAACGAAGAGCCTTGTCATGGTCCATAATGTGTCATGTGCAGCAGATGTGATGAGTATGTGTTACCTTTTGGGTCGTTGAGAGGGACACAGTGACACCACACTGAGACCCTCCATCATCGAGCACCTTAGAGGGCTGTCATAGCCATGACAGAATATAGCCAAAAACCATTTGTATCCAATCATGACAGATAATGACAAATGCCCATCACAGTGGAGCTACAACCTGATTAGTGTCGAAGCATAGGAGGCTCTGGAAGGAAGTAGCTCGATAGCAAATGACTGCTGTGCTTGAAGCCTCCAGAGATTGTCATAGTTATAATGATGTGTGTTTCAAAGGCCAAATAATATCCCTATGATGAAAGTGCATCTCACCATGTGTTATCATAATAGGCACATGTTGCAGTAATCTCAACTGTGCTTGGCTTCAGTTCAGTCCTTTGAGTGCCTCTTAGATTGAAAGGATGATTCTGGGGGGTTTAAACTATGACTTTCATAATCAGAACAAATTTCCTCATTGCCACCTTCACCACTTGAAGACCAAGTAAAGCATGTTTCATTGTACCTCTACCCAGTACCTCAAAGACACCAGAAAGACAGTCTGTAAACAGCGTGGATACAGTACTTCATTAATTATGTGTTCAACTTTTTTAGGCCAGGAATGATTTGTTTACCTCAAGTGGTGCACAAAGTTTCTGTTTTCCCTCAAGGGCTCAAACAAACCAGTCTTACATATTGATTAGCAGATGCCTTTTGCGGCCCTGAGCAATTGTTAGAAATTCAGCCCAGCCTTTTTAATGGATATCAGGGGTGAAGCATGTATAATCTATACACATGCTTTGAATGATTTATTACCTATTATTTTGGTATGGAACCAATTTGTTTCATTAAATGCATTTGTTTATTTATTGAGCTGTTGGGACGAGGTAAAAAATTAATAAGCAAATAATTGCCAACAACAGCACGGCTTCATGCAAGCCGTTCAGTGAAATATTGCTCAGCAAAGTGATCCTGAGCGACCCCCACACAGCAAAATCTTCCCTGCAACCTTTATTAAAAAGCCCTTACATGGCTAATGGAGGATATAATATGTACTCTATAACTGATGCTCAATTCATGGGCTGTGATGTTCAACATACAACAAACACAGAATGTTTAATAAAAAATGAAAATGTCATTTTCCCCTAAATTATGTTTTCTCTTTAAAATGCCTGCTCAACAATTTTACAATTGTAGTGTGTGTGTGCATTTCCTTTTATAAATAGGAATAGTACTCTTCCTGGCTTCTCTTATATTTAATTATATGCCTATTTTAGCTACATTTCTTACACTGTTCTATTCATGTATCTGTAGCTGCATTTCGTCTGTGCATTACTGTATTGTATAATGACAACAGAGCTGAACCTTGAACCTTCTCCCACTACCGACTACCTTGTACTGTAAGCAATTTTGATACCACTGCAGCAGTAGGATTTTGCTGTTTAGTGGCTGTCTGATTATGCTTAGGAGAACATCTTTCACTCGTAAACTGTAGCTACAATTGATTTGCAGTAGTATTTGTAGTTTGATTGACATCCATCAGCTAATTTCTTGTGATAAAATGGTAAACTACATTCATTTATTGTATATTTTAATTATACTGCACACTATTGTTTAATGAAACAAAGAGCCAATAGTTGAGGAATCCACTGGAACAGCCTGGTAAAACCACAATTTCTCATTCTATGTGTGTAAGTGTGTTTGTGTCTCCAGATAATTTCTACTGGAATCTCAGTGACCTTTAAATCTTCTGAAAAAGCCACCTCGTTTTAAAGAGAGTGAAGGTGGGAGGCTTTATTAAGCTTGTAATGTACTTGTACAGATTGTAGGTGCTACTTTTATGTTGGAAGGTCAATGTCTAACCATCAATGTCTTATTTAAAAACATCTTTATTTTATATGTTACATTTCTGACCTGAAAAGCAGAAAATACAGGACGATTATTCTGCACTCTAACAATGTTGTGACTTACGTGACAACCAGGTTTGAATGTTATTGCAAAGACACCCTTTCATTGTCCCACAACTGCATGAAAAGAAAAGTCACTACTGCAGTATTCATATTTTTTCACTTAAACCTCTTTTAATGGGACTTACAGGCATGGCGAGATGGTACAGCTGGATAAACATCATGCAACATAAGGATAAATATACATTTACATCCTTCATATACATCTTTACTTTATGTCTTTATTTCTCAAGTTCATTGCAGCACAATAAGAAATGTTGTTGATGCTTCGTCTGTGCCCTGATATTTCCCCTGTTTCTGCTTTGACCACTGGACAGAATGATTTGAACTCTACGACTTTCACAGAAACCAGCACAGAATTAGATTGAAGTCATGCTCAGCTGGTCCCGTCTCTTACCGAATGTCATTGTTGTCATCGGTGGCTCCGAGGAATCTCCCATCAAAGGACCTGAATGCCAAATGATAAAATAAATATAATAATTTCAGATGTCCTCAAGTCATTCCTGTTTCTGTCTTCCCACTGTGATGCTAGAGATGTAACAAGATGTAATACAATAAAAACACATCTTAATATGATGTTTCAAGCCCGTTTGGCAAACCTCTACCAAAACGTTACTTATATCTGAGAGAAGTTCAGGATGTTTAGCTGGTGTTACAGCTGTATGTGTCTCCCTGCGCTGTTTGTCCCTTTTCATTTTCTGTCCTCTCTAGCTCTGGCCAGGTGTGCTACATCTTGGTTGCTCAATGTGGTGCACCTGGCCTGGGAATGATGTGCTGAAAAGCCCCTGTGACAGCATCCCAGGAGCGAGTCTTCTGGTCTTTATGTTAATACATCCCATTACTTTGGTTGTTTAAATTGGGTTTCTCTGTGGATGATTTGGAGTCAGTGGTGGGGTGGTTGTTTGCCCCATAGGAAAACCTAAGGGTGGGGTGTAACAGCTGGATATGACGCAATGGGTTAATGGCTGTAAGGCCAAGTCCACTTTGGTCCAGACTAAAATATCTCAACTATTGGAAGGATTGCCATGAAGTTTGGTACAGACATTAATGGTCTGCAGGGGATGAATTGGTGATACCCTGACCTCTCCTTGTAGCTCCACCATTAGGTTGACATTTATAGGTTTTAATGAAATGTCTCTACAGTGCTTTCTTTTATTTACTTTGTGATACTGAGCAACAGTGAGCTGAATACATACTTGTGAAGTTGACTTCTATTCCACCTATTTACTGAACTGGAGACTATTATCATGCAATCCTCATTTGAATTCTTCCATTTGCTACAATAGAGAGCGGCAGTCATGCTGAAGCAGAAGGTCTGCAGTGAAGATGGCTTTACTATATGTGTGTTACTGAAATGATCCAACTACTGAGTCTTTCTTCAACTTCTCAACTATCTCTAGAGGCATCTCCAATTACAGTTATTTCTACCACAGCCCAGATGTGCAGTTACATTTTTGAGAATGCGCCCATCAGTTATAGCAGCTACATGTGAAGGGTCCTAACTAAGGCACATAAACCCTTATCACACAACTATAAATCCAGCTTTAACCCTTCACTAATGGGACAACAAAATGTCAAACAACCCATAAACTGAAGTTCTCCATACACAACAATGGGCTGGTGCTAATTTGTACAAAAACATGGTTTTGGCTGTCAAAAGCAAACTGTGCAGCACACCTGACTTAACTTCATTAGCATTTGCCAGAAGTGAGGAAACAGCATGACTCGTGACAGATGCAGGCTTCTAGTGCTGCATTACGACGGATAGAGCAGTTGACGAATTGTTCCCAACAAAAGCTTCACTTGTCATCCCACTGTTGTGGAGCCAGGTGTGGCATGATAATTCATTTAGTATTTACATATTTTCCAAAGGCAGAGGGGCTGAATTGATTGAAGCATGTAGGCCATGCACTTCACACAAAAGCGGAAAGCTCCCCACATCTGCTTTCCGCCACGATTATTCAAATGGCTCCACCAGTCTGATCAACAGGCTGTTTATGTCATTTTGGATTCATTATAGGGGCATTAGCCAAACCGCTATCTTCAAGCAAAGCTATTGGATCTCTGTTAAAAGGGCAGTTTTTATTTCAGCTACTTTTATGGGTTTTTTTATGACAGAGTGAGAGTAATTGGTTGAACCATTAAAGTAATAAAAGGGTGATTTGGTAATTTAGGATCATCTTTGTTCCTTTTTCACCGTATGTGTGACAGAAGTCAACTGTGTGTGTTCGCATAACTGACAGGGTGGAGGAAACACGTCACAAGTAAGGATGGGAAAGGGAGACATGTAACACCCAACCTTAGCCTGACATGACAATATGCAAAGGAGCATCCAAAAAATTCATTGACAAAATGCATTGTCACCGCATCCCGCCACCCATTCTTTCATTCTCTTTATTTCCTCCAATTCCTTCTTTTTTCTTTTGTCATCGGAATTGAGAGCTGCTTCTCAGAGCAAGGAAAAAAGAAGTCGGTTTCACTCCACCGGCCAAAGTAATAGAGAAATGACAAGAGCAACAGGCAACGATTATTTACAGCTTTTATTTATTTATTTGTTTAGACGTTATCTGGTGCTTGGGCTGAGGAAGGGGAGAAAAGCAATATTCATTTTTTTTAATGTCGCTGCCCTCCATAGATAATGTCCCAGTGTATATTCTTTCTCCTGGATTTCTCATGCAACAAAGTGTGCTTGGAATGCAAAGTGCTTCTATTGTTCTTCCAATCAGACAAAAATGAAACTATTTTCTATTAGAAAATAAACTCTTTTATACCAGGATTTTATCTTATAGAATAACATAGTTTAATTCTGTGGAAAACTTCTAGGTTGTATTCAGCCCCACCATATCTATTTAATTTGCCTGTATGTAGAATTCTATTTTCTTCTTGACCAATTAAAACAACATATCTAGTATATCACATTGGATAGTATGTGATATTATAAGTAACATAACCACTTCTGAGAACAGGCTGCAGTTTATTACAAGTTTCATCATGTTCCCTCTAAGTTTATCCAACTGTGCCATAAATGATTTTGTACATAAATGTCTAGAAACATCCTTTTACACATTGTGCGGTGGAACGACTCATTACTGCAAACTGGTGTAGCACTGGAAAATTAATGACTTATTGTACACTAAATAATGTGCCTCTAGAAATGACAGGGTTTCCTTTTAATGAGCTGCTTCGGTGCTGCTCTCCAGAGTCCCTGATGGAGGCATGGTATCAAAGCTAAATGGACTGGCCTATGCCAGGCAGATTCAGCAGGCAGGCTGTACTCAGATAACACATCCACTCATCCAACTCTCTGTAACTGACTCTACCTTTCATTCATGTTGCCATTTCTTTTTGATCTGACTTCTTTGTTTCGTTTTTCTTCTCACAGTTTCTGTAGTTTGATTTCTCTGTGCTCTTCGGCTTCATCTCTCACAATGCATTTGTTTCTGTAGGACAGTCAAATGGTGAAAATGGAATATAACATGGTTTCAACTGAAAAGTCCTAAATACTGCTACTACTACAGCCCATGACAATAACAGTAATAACTAGATCTTCAAGCAGGTATACAGTGTGAGCATCAAACCCAACTTGGATTCAAAGGAGCACTGACCTGGATAAAAAGCAAAAAATAAAATAAAATAAAAAAGGGACTCCAAATAATAAATAATAGAATCTATAGTAATGATAAAATCTTTCAATTGTGCTAAAGGGGAAAGTATTGGACACAAGAGAAGAATTTCAGCCCACCTAAAACTCAATTATAATTGGAACAGCTTTTTGACATCTACATTTATCTTTGGGTTTCTACATATGCCATGGCACCTGTATGGTAAAAGTGCTGACCAGGACACAACCAATCTCTATGTAAATTAGAACATTCCATCTGTTTTCACTGCAGTACCCAAGTCCTGAAATACAGAATATTCAATCTTGGAAGATTTATCCTTGTAGATTCAACAGATATTGTAAAAACTCTCAATTTATTCCTCATCCCCTTTGGCTGCCATTTCTTTTTGTTGTTCCTCTTAGTTTCAGTATTGTGATGGTATGATACAGAGCAACAGTGAACATTACAATACACATTACAATATGTCTGTTTTTACGTTAATGTGTTGTCAGTACAGGTTCTTCCAGCAGCAGTTAGAGACCAGAAGAAGGTTTATAACCAGAAGGTTGCAGGTTCAATCCCTGCACCAGCAGGATACATGTGTGTGAAAATCAAAAGAGCTGTGCATTCCCCTCGCTCATTAACACTGCTGGGTTGACCTTGAGCAAGCATTGCTTTCAGTGAAACATCCCTAACAAATAAAAAAACAGTGACGCTGAAAACTAGGCTGTACTGCTTTAGCATGTTTAAAGGGGGTGGCACCTCATCATTCAGACAAAATTAGGATCAATACAGTGTATTTCAGTGTTCACTTGACAAAAGAGTATATTTATCTCCAGATCTCAGCCGTATCATATTTGAACTGAGTGATTCATTTGCAAACATCCAAGCGTCTTATTAAACTTGCAAGTGTTTGTGCAAGTTGCAAGTCATTTTAATCTACAGGGTACAGTTTCCATAGTACCATACCTTCAGAGAAAAGATGAAACAAACAGATGAAAGAGAGTGAAACAATTATATGCCACCCATTAATCTAACGAAACTCAGGAAAAGGCAAAGGTTTTTAAGAATACACTGGCTGTTTGGCTACGCATCTCATAGAGAAGGCTAATGATTTGTTTGAAAGCCAGCTCACTGCTCCTGGCTGGGAAGCATGAATAGAAAACAGTGAGGCAAACAAGCCCAGCCAGGTGTGCACGCTGCTAGAGGCAGTGAGATTGGACCAGAGCCGCAGAGCCAGCCAGCATGGCATTCAGTAAGGTGTGAGAGGTGCCCTTCTATGCCTCTAATGCATCCGGGGGGTGGTTGATTGATTTTTTGCGCAGAAGCGGGTGTCTTAATGTGCTAATGCATTGCTCTGTCACAGAGGGCTGCCTTGGCAAGCTGCCCTTTCCACAGACTGATCTGCTGCTCGATTGGATGAGACCAGGGTAAATAAATAAAGAGGGAGGCCGGGAGAGGAGGGCTGGAGGAGGAGAGGGACGGGCAACAAGCATGATTACACCGCCAGATAAACATAAACACATGGACACACAAACACACACTCTCACATTACTCTCCTATGCTTCCAAACAGTTGTCAAACACACACACACAGAAAGATTACTAAGAAACAATGTTTGCTGTTACTTTACTGGATATTGATTTGACAAGGTGAGGCCCGGCTCAATTCAGACCACAGGCTCCTGTTGTTCTGTTCCTGATGAAGGATAACACCAAAATCAATATATTGCTTGACAGCATTTCCATGTGCTTCTACTTTGGTGAAAAGAGACCACCAATGGTTTATACTTATGTGTCATTGCAACTCTGTCTCCTATGTTCATATGCATCTATTGGGCTGTAGCAGTTTACATTCAGTGGCAAAATTCAGAGCCAATGCAGGATGTAGTGTGTCGTTTATATAGTGCAAAAATGCAAGGACGTGGAGGCTACAGAGAGGGTGGAGGTGACGCTCACGTGAACTGTTCGCCTTCAACACATTTGGAAAGTTCACATGCACTCTCATGTCGTCACTGTTGACATTTACTCTTTGACAAACTGTCTACAAACTCGCAAATTCAAATCCAACAGGCTGCAGATTCTCCACAAGAGAGAGCTGTCTGGTCATTCATAGACTGGTTCTTGCACCTCCTATGGGAAAAAAAAGAATAAGAAGGCATATTTAACAGACCATGTCAAAAATGCTCATAGAGACTAGAATTAAATCAGTTCTTTTCAATCTTTTGGGTGCTGTCAATGCCTTGCGTCCTCTGTGCTCTTGTTCTAAGTTATATGTATGTATCCAATTTAACCATGACCACGATCTTTCTATAGCCTTGTAGTTGCCTAATCTTTTATTAAATATTTTAAGCTGAACAAATATTGTAAGAATTAGAAACTGCAAAATATCAGCAGGGTCTGTATCTGAATGTATTGTCAGCATATTGAAAGAACCATCCAGTGTGAATGTGCTGTCTGATATGGTGAAGAAAAGCATAATCCATGTGGCATTATTTTTATTATACTTACATATGGACATAATTAATGTGTAGGAGATGTTGGAGATGTATATCTTGAGGAGGATTCTGTGCAGCAGCAGAGAGGTGGATGAAGCTGCAAAGTCACAGCCATCTCTCATTATTTAGCTCTTGCTTACTGTAATGTTATTACACTTTTAAAATAAATGAGCACCCCTCAAGTCTTACTGTTTATGGGCTTTCATTAACAGCTTTTACTCCCATGGCTTCTAATGAAACATTACAGTAAGAAAGAAAATATCAGTCATCTGCAAGTTGTCTAAGAGACTTTAAGTGAGCTAATTGTTCATTATTGCCCCCTTTGGTCTGATTGATGATAGCTGTGTTGGACGAAAAGATTACAGTTTTCTTAAACATGTCACAAGTGTATAAGCTTTTACTGCACACAGTTTTACTTTGACCAGACAGTTTCAAGAAACAAACGAAAACATTGAATCAATGTGCATGATATAGCTATGATATATAAGACACCTGCAGACTGTAGAATCTGGCATCCTAATGCTGGCAGCCAAGTGCCAATTTCTGTCTCGAGAGAAATAACTCTTCAAGAAGAGAATTTGTGTTGCCAAAAAATTGTAATTTGCGGCTTCAGTGGAGTGTTAAAATGTTATGACCCGAGGTGGAGCAGAATAGAGAAAGAAAAAAAAAAGACTTGGGAATTAGCCTGCATCAAAGGAGTCTTTGTGAGCTCCTTCAACCCTCCCCACCTCACTAACACACAATAAATATAAACAATAATTGTTTGAAATTATGTGTACGTGCACAGAGATACTTGGTTCTACAAGGCAAACGCTCTGTAGACAGGCTAACACATTTGCATACATACAGCAGCCTCATGTTGAGTGCATGATGGGATAACAGGCTCATCTTGTTGCCACATAACCTCCACTCTGCCCTGCCCCTGTGCCCTCTGTAAAATCTGTTCTGTTCATGAGAACTATAGTCAGGAGGTTTTATTCCATAGCAAACAACACGCTCACTTGACTGCTCCCACAGGTACTGGTGGAAAACCAATGTAACATTTGAGTGCAAATGGCAAACTCTCACCACAGGAAATGTAAACTGCAGGGCGCTGGCTGTTCTCTGCTGTGATGCTGAAGTGAGCACTGAACTCTCAATCCACAATCATGGCACCCTACCCGGCCCTCTTTGCCCTCTCTATCTGTTTCTCTTTTTCTGTTTTTCCCCTCTCTGCAGCAAGTGTAGGGTAAACACAGTGGGTCAGGTAAAAATGGTTTGCTTGTTTGTATTTCTCCTTAAAGCTCCAGAAAAGAGCCAGTGCTCCTCTGCTTGGTCGCCGCTGTGGTTTGCTTTGGAGAAAGTGCTCCTTTAGGTTCCAGCATGACTATATAGCTTCACAGCAAAGTGTTTGCAAGTGCTGCCTTTGTACTGTAGTGGATGGTAAGAATATTCTAACAAAAAGCATGCCTTGTGTTGGCATTGTGTGATTTACTCATCTCTTATGCTTCAAACACATTGCAGATCTTGTCTTTTCTCTGTCAGTAGCTGCCAAAGAAAAGCCATCCCAATTTTGCAGTGCAAAGTGCCCAGTGGTTACGCAGCATCCCTGAGACCTGTAGCCTGACGTTAATGCCTTTTATACAGGGCTTAGAGTTCACTCTATAGCCCTCTCATCCACACCATGCTGGGAGCAGGATGGAACAGGTAACTTTCAACATGAAAATGTGAGTCAGTTCAGATTATCAGCCCGCCTTAAAGTCAACAGAATTCACTGGCAAGCTCACATTAACAGTCTGCTCTCTGTCAGGTTTTTTGGCATTCCCATGCAGCTGTAGCCTGCACACTACAATGTGTCCTATTTACAGGCTCATTTAAATCACATCTAATTTATTCATGGTTAAATAATGTAAGAAAGAGAAATATCCTATTATATTCCCTGTTTATGTAAAAACATAAAATGTTCAACATGATGTCTAGGTTTTAAAACTAAATGTTTTACATGTGGTAAATGTAGAGGATTCAAAAAAATTTAATTTAATCCTATTGCTTGTAATCCATTCATGGTCCACTCTGACAGGAAGTAACAGACTTCTAATTACAGGCACTTTTTTAATTAAGAGGTAATAATCATGTTGGCCTTTTTAAGTACTGCTTTGCAGTTTGTTTTGACCTCTGCCAGGTGGATGGAGATAAACTCATCATATGTGCAACATTTGGTGGTCATGTAAAATAAAAGAAACAAGATGAAGTACACAACATGGCCAAAAGTTGCAAATGTTCATTTAAAGACACTAAAGGGCACCTGGGCTAAAATGTGGAGTGGGCTCTTATTGACCCCCACTTCCTCTTTTCTAACACTCTCTTTCTGTGTGCATACTTAATGTATTAAGCGCCACTTAATTTTGTGAAAAGCACCGTGTAAGCACAATATATGTAACACAAAATCAAAAAATCTAATAATAAAGGCCTTGAAACTACATTTTTGCTCACAGCCCCTCTGCAAGATTAGCACTCAAGATTGGGAAATAAAGCAGTCATCGCCTTAAGGCTCCCATCATTTTAGCTGAGAATGTGCATTAGTGGTTTATACAGTGCTAATGAAATGAGTAACGCCTGCAAATGAGTCCAAACCACAACTTTATTTAAATAGCAAATGGTTTGATCCGAGTCATCACTTAATGGTAATCACTAAATTAAGGTAATTTGCATTTGCAACTAAATACTTCTGTTTTCAGTCGATGCTGATTTCCAACAGCCTAGCACCTACATATGATATACAGTATTAACAAACAAATTTGTCATCAATTAAATTACCACAAGTTAATTGTCACATAGTGAACCTGGAGCCTTCAGGTCACCTGTGGACCCTGTGCCCATTTTTCCCCGTTCCAAGCCTTTAATTGGTAAACATTACATTCCAAAACCATGGGAATGTATCCGCTGCTCTAACAGCCTCCACTCCTCTGTGTAGGATTAGTAAGGCCCTGGATCACAGTTGGAGTTTCAGTTCATCACAAAAGTGCTGCATGGGGTTGAAGTCAGTTCTCTGTGCAGGCCAGTCATGTTCTTCCACACCAAACGCCAAAAAAAAACCTTTCTCTGTGGACATGGCTTTGTACACTGGGGCAGGAAAGGGGCTTCCCAAATTGTTGTTATAAAGTTGGACGCACAGTATTGTATGACATATAACTGGATGCTGTAACACGAAGATGTCCCTTAACTGGAACTAATGGACCCAATCCAAACCATAGAAAACAGCCCCAGACAAAAAGTACACAAAAGTCTCTTGACATACTTTTGGCCACATACTGTGTACATATGTACACAACATATTTGACCAAGGCTTGTCCTCTACTTGTGCTGGAGTCAGAAAGGTCCTGCTAACAGCTGAGCTCTGCAGCCCTCAGCCATGTCAGCTTTGGTTATGCCGTTGTTGAGAACTTGCTCATGTTCAGTCATGAACCAGAGAAATTACCTTGGACTGGGGGAAGCAAAATGCAGTCCCATGGCTGTCATAGCAACAATGCTGTTTGCTACTTCTACACTTTTGAGTGACCTGTCATTTCTCAACTTCACTCACGCAGTGGTTGCCTGGTTGAAGTGGTAATGGCCAAAAAATGGAGTTCACATCACACGGGGTCATTATCTGCAAAAGCACATTTGATAATTATCTCTGCAGCTGTTCTTTATGGGTCACTGCAGACTGCTGTTAAAGCCGTCAGTCAGAAGAATATGTCAGCTCCTCCCTGCAGATCGGGCTCATCTACAATATGGATACTCACACACTAGTAAATGTCATCACACAGACTGAATGCAAAAATGAAAATACAGGCTAAAAACAAGAACCCATGAGTAAACCCTCTGTAACAATGATGTCCACTCTTTTGGTATGCGTAGACATTTTGACCGATAACATACACTTTTTAGTGGTGTTTTTATTGAATCCCAACTCCCTGTCTGTTTGAATGTCACATTATGGCAGGAGGTTATTCAGGAGGAATCCAGCCAGGCAAGGTCGGATGAGAAGAGAAGAGTAGTCTTTACTAAACTACAGGGAATGCATAATCACTAGTAAGGCACAGTATCTGTTTCTACAACTTCATCAGCCCAGACCCTAATTAAGACTAATAAGTAGGCACTGGGGAAACAGGCAGGCTCAAAAATCTTAATTAATGTGAGGACCCATGATGTCTGGGCATAACAACTTCCTCAGCACCTGCTTAGCACGAGACAGCACATTAACCTACCGTTGCTTGCAGGTCTCCAGACAGTCCGCAGACATCCAGTAGAATCTGTAACAAGCTGTTGCAACCTTTGATTAGCAGTGCGAGCTGAGCTGGTCATGCCAATGCAAAATTGATCAGTTGAGAAATGGCCTTGCTCTATCCATAGCAATAACCCTCAGTCATTATGAGCAAGAACACCCCTGGAGCCATGTATTTCATGGATTATCAAATATTGTTTTAATTACACTGTATCAAAAATCATTTGCTTTGCTGCATTTTTGTCATTGCTAATTAACAATATATTGAGTTTGAAGGTGTCAGTGGAAAGTGTGTGTAACTTTGTGTATACATTGTTAATGAGCACAGATTCATTATTATAAAATTTTTTCACAAATATGAAAAGAAGAAGAATTAAATCAGATATAGGGAGACACTTCAACAAACCTAAAAATATTAAAGTAAGATAGACAAACAAACAAAATGCTGAAATATGAATTCCTCTACACACTGCAATAACCTACAAGGCTAGGGTCATGTAATCGATGGAGCCAAAGGCATCAGCAAGCTAATGTTTGGTAGCCGTGTTAGCTTGTCTACTTGTACTGTAAATATCGTAAGGAAGCAAACATTTTAAATCGTTAAAATTATTATGACAGCAACCAATTAAAGTTAACCTCTCCAGACATTATCCATTCTGGTAATTAAAACGTGGCTTCTTCATCCCTTCAATGTAAATAACATTCCATTTCTCAAAGTTTCAAAACTCAACTGCTACTCAAATGTGTCCATCTTTAAAAATAAAAATTCATGACAAAAGAAGAAACTTATACCCACAGCCAGTATTGTCTGCATTACATGATGTAACAGAAGTCAGCCAGCAATAAACTTGCTGCAGATTAGCTCACTTGCAGTAATGCTAGCTTGGCCACACCCATGGACCCTCCATGCCTTCATCTTGCAAGTCTCAATTGTATTTTTATTAAATACGTGAATATTAAATCAAAGTTCTGTCATTTAAGCACCACAACATTAAAAATCCAACCTTCTGTCTCTCATAAAAATATCTGTCACCTTCCCTCAGATGGTAAAATGTGGTGTTCTGCCAGCGTCAAGTGAGGGGAAAAGTGCACCTATTGGTGAGTTGACTGATGCAGTGGGAGCCAAGGTCAAGTAAATGAGCATTGATGTTCCTCCTACTGTGTTATCTGGGCCTGACAGACTGTTGAGTCACACGGAGGCAGCCCTCCTTTTAGCTCATTTAGGAAGACATTACACCAAGCCATGCCGAGAGGGCACCTGCTGAGCCAACCTTCCTCTGACACTAACAGGAAGGGGGGAAAAAAACAATTTAAAAACCACTGGCCCAGAGAGAGTATTATACTCTAATACAGTGTCAGTGATTAGAGATCTAATATATTGCTGTACAATATTGTGATACAAAAATGTGATGTCAGGGAATTAAAAATGTGAAATAGTAAGAAGGATGAAATCAAAGGTTGTGAACCCTTCATCAGAACCAAAGCATGAGCAGACATTAATATATTGCACCCCTATCAGAGAGTAATTCTGAAAGCTTGTGTATTTCTTTCCATGTAACTGAAATAAAAACCCTGACTTTTCAATATGCTGTGTTTAATGTCAGTTTTATCACTAAATATTCATCCAGCGGCTTGTGACAGTGTCAGTGTTCATTTTGTATATATAACCTGCTTTGTGAAGCGGTTGGAGTGTGCGAGTGGCAAAAGTGTAGCTGTCAGACTAGCAGCTGAGGATGATGGGACGTGATGACCTGGTATGGGGAGGGGGTGAAATCGTGAGCTTGCATGGTTTGACGCTGGGGATCATGGCCCTGGAGCAGAGAAACAGGAGCAGTGAGGTGGAGAGGTCGGTGTTATTAGATAGCATTAGATGCGATGTGGCACACTCTAGTTTCTTGTTGAACACAGCAGAAAGCAGTGGGGACCTCGCAGGAGAACAGACGTTGGCTCTTGATTGACAAGGCTGCGAGCTTTAACAAACATAGGCTGCTATGAAATGAGGGCAAAACAAGTAAGGGTGGTAAAGAAGAGTGAGAGCTAGAGGTCAAATGTGCTCAGTGGACTGCCAAAGAAGAGCAGACTGCTTGTCTCAGACTTAATTAAGCCCCACAGGATCATAGTGATTATAGCTATATTCAGGCCTGAGCAGTGAGATGAGTCTGATGATGATCTGAACAGATCAATGACAATGACATCAAGTTCCCCTCTATGTCTACTTGTTGCCCACGTCTAAGCCCTGATATCCCATAAAAACGAATTTATGCTCATTTTGCAAACTGCTACGATATCCCACTGCCCTATTTTCTTCCATTCCTTTCACAGTGCGCGTGGCAGCAGGTGACAGGTTTAAATAGGATTTGCATCTGAAACCTGCAGGAATGTGAGCATAATTCATGCAGAGAAGATTGCATGAAGATTCTAATAGAAGAGAGGGGGAAAGATGGAAGGCACTGCGTTTGACCTTGAGCGCAGAGCTGAGAGGAGATTGAATAGGCAAGATTGGAAGAGAGATTTAAAAAGATAAAGGTGAAGAGATTAAGGGAGCAATAATGCTGTCTTGTAAACAATAGCTTTAGAAACATGCTGGAATAAAAACACATTTATTAAAAAATACAATCAGACGTTAAATTTAGGTAATGGTTTCACAGTCAAGGTTTAAACAAGATATTTTAATTATGTGTAATGTTTACTGATATTTAGAAATATCTCTGTAATTTCACCATACATCACATTAAGCCTGAGAAT
>JAVQJD010092125.1:0-11424 GCA_036023655.1 Nannoperca australis
TACTGCTGAAAGTACTCCTGTGTCCCATGAATATGTTATAAAGTGGGTGGTACTCATTGTCCAAGATGATCCTTAACTTGGACAGTGTCCTCCTCTCCAACACCACCGTCAGAGAGTCAGTTATTATACAGTGTCCCAAAAAAGCAGACACTTCCCCCTTCATGGCTCCTTTTTTCAGCTGATCGTGATCCTGTACTCTCGAACTGTAGAGCAGAGAGTGAAAATAAATACAATGTCCCATAGGTTTGTACATCTATAATGTATATGCAGATGACAATCGAAGAATAAATCAATGTATTGGTCAGGATTTTAAGGATTTTTCTGAGAGATGTCTCACAAACAGTAGTAAACAATGATACTACGCTATAGCCTGTAAGGTAGATTACCTTTTTATTAAAATGTTTCTGACTGGCTATTGTTTATCTCATCTCCAGGGTCAGTATCAGCTGAATTCTGAATTTGATGTTTTCAGTAACACTGTATGGATGGATGTCACTGCAAATAAAACAGCATATGGCTTCAGTGACATTTTTGCCTAAAGGTGACTTGAGGCCAATTGGAAATTACTTACCTTGTGATGAATGCTCCTTTCAGTAACTTACTGGCATCGCACACGGCACCTTTTAAAAGAATAGTTTATTGGTCATTCCTTGCTTTCTTATTCAAAGCTTAATGAGAAGATGTTATGTATGTATGGTAAATATGAAGCTAGAGTTGTCAGCAGCTGGTTAGCTTAACTTAGAGAGAGCACCTTTAAAGCCCAGTAATTAACATGTTGTACTTTTTTTGTTTAATTCAATTTTTTATTAAACAAACATTTTTATAATTCAAAAATGTAAGTGTTAAAAGACAGTTGTGGTTCTACAGGGAGTTCTGTGCCAGAGTATTTCTTGGCTTGATGTATTGACTTCCTGGAGTCATGCTGTCACCACAAGGTCACCAGGCAACCAGTAAAGACTTCAGACAAGAACATAGTAATTAGAGATACCGGTAAGTGGATGTTGTTGCCCTTGCACAGAACCAGGCAGGATGTTTCTCCGTTTCCAGTCGTTATGCTAAGCTAAGCTAAATGCCTGCTGGCTCTACCTTCATGTTTAGAGTAGTGGTATCAATGTTCTTGTCTAACTCTCAGCAAGAAAGCAAATTGGCATATTTCTCAGAATGATAAACTATTCCTTTAAATAAGTATTACGATTTGAAGTACCACTCTTACATTTAATGATACCGCTGCACATGTAGACTGCTAGCAGCACTGTATGTGGTGGTCCGATATTTCATTTACTGTGGGAATGTTGTAGATCGCCAGAAGCAGGTATGTGATTAGGGAACAAAGCTAGCAGCAGAGGTGCAGGTCATACACACTGACATATATATACACAGGAATTTTCTTTTTTAATTTCTTAAAGAATTTGGGTTGGACCTGTGGTTCTTTATCAATGTAGCTAAATCTCAGATTCTCCGACCAAATACATATTGGTTAATCTATACACCCCTTGACAGAAAGAAATATCTAAGTGATGTATTGTATATATTCCCAGCATAATAATACATTGTAGTGTAGTAGCAGCGTCTGCACTCCTGACTTGGGGAGGACATGTACCAGCCAATGAGGTCCTCTTGCCTTAAGGAGGGATGATGTTTGTAAATCATGTCACACAAACATAATGTTGGGATGAAATGCAGGGAGAGAATTTTAAGTGGGGTGACAGTAAGAGTGAAGAGAAGAAGAGAAAAGAGAATGAGACCCCAGAACAGAAAACACAGCAGCTCAAAGTACTCTTCACTCAGAAGCTTGTCTCTATCTCTCTTTTCTAGCCGCCCTTCCCATTCTCTCGGGGGGGGTTATTATTGTTAATCATCCTATTACTGAAGCCAGAGTGAATCCCAGGTTCTGGGCCAGATGAAAGGTCAGCCGCTGAGCTCCGCAGACACCGAGCCGTCAACAGATCAAAGCAGATGCTCTCTGATGATCCTAAACCCTGTTGCTTTGATACTGTAGCACACAAAGAAGAGTAGGCCTTGGCTGGATGACAAAGTTTGATCACACTTTTCAACTGATACCTTTACCCCTTCCTTTCAAAGCCATGCAGTGGGCTGTCTTGATAATACATCTCCTTATGAGCTGATGTTTTGTGGTGCATGGGCAGCTCGATGTGCCTCACTCACCTTGTTGTCATGAGAAGGGTCCTGAAATATACAATTCTGAAAGAGTTGGATTGTAAAGCTCTTTGTGTTTGCAGCTTTTGAAGCCAGTACTGTAATTACACATGAAACTGTGAGTTCTATGATGTAGGCCTATACAATTTTCAACTGATATCTGTATCAATATGTTTTATTGAAAGAGAGTGTAATACATACAACTCTTTGATTGATTGCCATGAAATTTGGTACATCATGTTCTACTCAGGATGAATTGTAATCACTTTGCTAAACTTTTAACTTTTAACTTTGTCCAGTACTTTGCAGGTATTTATTCAGAAATGTTGTGTTTAGTGATAATTGGCAAATCTTTGCATGCTGACAAGCTAAACTAAGATGGTGAACATAGTAAACACTATACCTACTAAACATTTGCATGTTAGCATTGTCTCTGCGAGCATGTTAGCATGCTAATGATAGCATTTAGCTTAAAGCACCGCTGTCTCGAAGTACAGCCTTTCATAGCCACTAGCTTGGCTGTAGTCTTCTTCTTACCCAGAACACGAAAAACTGGCACATATTTACCATGTCATGATCTTAACATCAAGGTACCAAATATGAATCAACAAACATAAAGAAAAAAGACGAATAACATCAGTGACCTGTCATGGTTTCTCTGTCCCAGAACTATTTCCCCAAATAATTCACAGAAAGACTACAGAGGTGGTAAAACTTTATTAGTTGAAACATCAATTAGCTGTTCAACATAAAATCAACCAGGCACTATTCTGTTACCATTCTTTATGCCACTCCTCAATACGGAAACTTTTTTCCCCCAAAAATTATTAACTATTGTTTAATTTTAGTACAAAATACAAAAGTAAATTTAAGTTGGAAGGTGGGGTTTGTAAGTTGTTGAAATAAGTTATGAGGAGCATGCATTTACAATTAGAACTTCTCTAATTAACCGTTCAGATAAAATCATATCTGAAAGCCACCAAGAGAATGTGGGAAGCATACAAAGTACAATTCTAAAATGTGTTGTAACTGATTTCAAAGCCAATGATTGAAGTCTTTGTTTTTACATGAAATTCCAGTAATTAAGTCCCAAAATGTCTTTAATTATGGACAAGATAATAACCTTGAAGGATGAGATGTGTCATCTGTCACATATTTCATTAATATACTGCATATATCATTCTACATTCTAGATACTTTTTATTAATTAACTTTTTATTAAATAAAATTATAAATTTTATTAACCCTATGTGTACTCTTAAACAATAGAAGACTTAAGCTAGCACCCAAGTCATAGTGCCTATTCTTTTAATTGCTTTATTCCATCACTCAAAACTTAGTTCTTCTTTCTGCACTCTATCTGGTTTTGAAGTTCTTTGACAAAGTCTCCTGTCACATTTGCAGTTTATAAAAATTAGTTTTTATAAGCTCTATTGGCAACAGAGTGTTCATAATAAACACTAGCATTGCTAGTTAACAAATCAAAGTAGATCGGATTCTCTGAGGCACATACTTCACTGTCTAGACTCTTGACAAACTTGATATCTACAATGATACCGCTGCCTGGACTGTCTGGTTTCTTGCACAGCGGCTGTTCAGCTACACCGACTCCAGCAGGAGACCGCCTCCCCCTGTGGCACAGAACTGTGAGGTGTGAACGACTTTCTGTTACGACCTCTCGACCTTTTCCTGTCTCAGGACTTGCAGTCAGTTAGGGGTCAGAGGTCATCTCTTCCTTGAGAAACCCCCTGAGCGCTGGCTTTTTCACACTGCCTGAGACTGGACACGGAGTAAGGATTAGCCTGCCTTTGATCAATTATCCTCCCAGCTCAGGCAGGAAGCAGGAGATATGGACCTGATGCTGACTGGATGAATTGTGCTGTAACTTGTTTTTCATTTCTGTTTACATTACCAGAATGCACTGAGATGAGGTGAGTTTCAGTTTGTGCGTGAATAACAGGTAAGAGAGGAATGTAAATTTGAAAATAAAATAATTACAAGCTATTTATTTCAGTTAAATGAAAATTTAACAAGAATAGATTTTGAAACAAGCTCTCAGCCACTCCAAAGCAAATCTGATATGAGCAGTCAGCCAAAGAGATGTCTGGCCCATCAAATCCAACTGCAAAGTTGCTGGCACTCTATTTTGTAGACATTCTCCAGAACTGATATGAAGGCTGAGAAACCCCCTTTCCTTTCTCACAGGTTTGCTTGATACTGGATTCACTCTTGACCGCCACCGTCAGGACAGGGTGAAGAACTGCATGTTTGATCAGAAAACTTTTCTTGTGTGTGTAAAGGAAACCTGAGTCTGGTTGTCATTATCCTTTCAGCAGCAAGATAATTTGTATCCTTATGATTTTAGGTTGAGCAGGTTTATTTAGTCAGCTCATGAACTGTCAAATGATGATACCGATGCTAGGAGCTCTTTCAGTTGAAGGCAGTGGAGCATGAATTAAACAAATATCTATCAGAGCTGGATGGGTTTTGTCAACAATACTTTTGTTACTTTGTTAGAAAGCAAAAATCCGCTGCACATGTATGTGTTAAGATCTTCTACTCCAAACCATGACCTCAGCCTTTGGCAGGCTGACCTGATATCTTTGTAACTTCAGCAATGTCTAAAATGACCAGACTAAATTGGCCGTTGTGACCTCCGTCCACTACCCAAGGTGTAGGACACAAAGCCCGAGTGTGACTACTATGACACTGGTGATGCTGACTGCATGGGACAGTTTTTCTGTGTTTTCCAGATACATCGACAGGTTTTTGGGAGACAGCTTAGTGGAAACAGACACAACATATTGACAAACAAAGTCAATGACAATTTGAGGGTCACAGAGAATCACACAAGTATTTGCACACTCAAAGGAGACATGCCTGGAAATACATGAGCATAGCATACTATAAGCATACACTCACAAATACAGTACATACACAGACAACCAGCCATTGGTATCAACTCTATTTATTACTTTCTACTGCTTAGAAACTCTCAAATGGATGAGTGGGCTGTTCAGTAAAGCTGCACAAACAAGCCAGATATCACTTTATATTACTGGCTCTTTATTTTGATATTGTTGGTACACACCAAAACAAAGATAAAATAGGTGAAAATTTGATTTGTATTCATCAGGTGACCAGAAACATCAGCTGGATGTGTAAAAGGTTAATTGTTTGCTAATATGTTTGCCAAAAAAACGTCACCATTTTAGCTTAAATGGAAAGCTATATAACGTTTACTATAATTAAGGGATAGTGAGGAATGGTAAAACAAAGTGTGACAGTAGTGCAAGTAGAGAAGAGTTACACAATGATTTGTTAACATAAGCTAACATTAGCCACCATAAACTACTGACCATACCAGACCAAGTATGCTACAAGGGAAGAATGTGTTTTTAATTTTACATTTTATCAAAGTTACATAGTCTCACAAAGCATCTGAAAACCATTTTTTTCTTTTAGTCTGCAGTTATAAATTAAAGAGCTAAAAACAAACAAGCTAATCTAGTTCCTGTGGCTGCTGTGGGTCTACTAATATTTTGATCAGAACTGAATGACAGTGACGTCTACCAGTGATGCAACTGAATCGATATCTGTATTGAACGCATCATGATATGCGTGGTCAGAACTTGCTTTGTTTGCTTTTTACCTGTAACCACGCCCAACAGTAGTGTCACAGAGTCCTGGATTACACCTGAACATCACTGCAGCAAGGTGAGAAGTTCAACCACTGCAGAGATTGACACCGATTAGATTTATAAGGGGTGTTAAAATACTCTATAAACAACCATTGTTAGAACAAGCGTTCAAATTTTGCAGATAATGTGTGTGTGTGTTCATATACAATCCCATTATAAGCTGATTATGGGCTTTATCGGTAATACACACTCCTCTGGCCTTCTCTTCTTCAGAGTTTGCATTGATCAAAACCTCTTCCTTTATTTTCAGTATTGTAATTTAATTTCACAATGTCTGTTGTAATTTGCAGTCATTACATATATTTCCCTCTAAAAATGAATAAGACGCCATGGGGGAAATTCGAATTGCTCAGCCAAACCAGAGAATTGTCTGTACATACTTTTCTCCCAGAGAAGTCTTTGTGGACTCCTAACTGCTCTGTGAGAAGAGGAAAGCCCTTGTCTCTTCACATATTTGTTGGAGGGAAAAACAGGAAGCCCAAACATATGTACGTACATTTGTTTTTCTGGTCTTTTCAACATCTTTAACCACCACAGTTTGACGCAATAGTTGGGAACAATCAACACCTGTCACCAAATTCCGCATGCTTATAGTGGCATTTGTGGAGTTTCCTATTTCTGTTTTCTAGTTTACATTCTTAGTCTGTAAAGAGAAAATATTTTGTTTTAAATTGAATATTTTGTATTGTGGTATTACTACTTGTACATAGGTAAAGGATTTAAATGTCTTTACCAACACTGAAAACAAACATAATGTTTCTTGACTAACACATTTTCCTGAACTGTGCATTCAGCATCAGATCATCACACCCTAAGGTAGCAGGAAGACCAGGGCCCTGCAGCTCTCTCCACTCGAACTGGACATCTGCCATTCTCATGCCTCCCCTGCAGCTCTGGGCTCCCTGACTCAGACAAGAGAAGCTTTTAGAAGGCAGAGATTGGGGAGTTTATCTGCGTACTCTTGGCTGACGTGGAGCCCTCGGCCTCATCAAAGAGCACTAATGTCTTCAGTGGAGGGACACTTGCTTTAATGAGCCGACCCCTGTGGCCTGAGGATATGGAGACACTCTGTCCCTCTCCACATGAGGCCTGTATTAGCCATTTACTGTACCATCTTATGACACATTGCTATCTGGCCACAGACTGTGGGAGTGTTGAGAATATACTCTCTGTCTGCATTTTATTTGTCTGTGCTGCCTACTTGCTGTCTTGCCCTCAATACCACTCCTTTTTATGTATGGCACTTGTGTGGTTCCTTACCACTCTTTCTTTTCATCTTTATTCATCTTTCTTACCACCCAGCAGTTGCAGACATGACGGTATCCTACACCGTATCACAATGACGCCTGACCTCCTGCCTTTTCTCTCCACCCACTGCCTCTAAGACATGACGTGTCTCAGGCTCATATCTTGTCTCCTGATGGTCAAGGACAACACATTCCACACTGTCTCAGCCCAGGTCACCTTTAGGTTTCCATTATGGCAGCTTCAGACCACTAGTTTGGAGATTCATCTTTTCTTCCTTATGGTTTGATTTAAGGCGTGACGGCCAGACTTGTGTCTCAGACCCCCTTTCTTTGACAGCCTCCCTTAGGTCAGCATGGCACAAGCCTCCACCATCCTCACAGACCTCAGTAGCAGCCCTGGATCTCCTCACCCCACCTCGAGCCTACATGCTGATATGTTTATACGAAGTGGTAGTATGATTTATGCTCTATACCAGGGGCAGAGTGTCAGCACAAAGAGTTTGTGGGAAATGGGGCTGTACTGACTAAGCAAAGCTGATTTGTTTGTAATGGTAAATAGGGAATACTAGTTTTAGGCTAATGCAAAAGATTCAGGTTAGGAGTTTCTTGTGAATGAGAGGGAGCAGTACGTATGGGAGACTGTGTGTTAAAGTATCCTGTGTGGGATAAAGGAAAACTCAAGTGGCCATGTGGCAATTTATATACACAATCACGCACAAATGCACATTCTCACACACACACACACACACACACACACAGTATACACACAAGGGAGTCAACGGTATGGGTTGCATAGGTTGAGGCACCCCAGCTGCCGAGGCCCCCGGTGGGGTGAGTAGGTCAGGAACATTACCCACCATTTGTAAAGGAGAGAGTAGGCATGTCCAACAAGTCCCACCTGCCACTATATTTATGAAATTACTCACTGCAGCGTTTGGCTTCCATCAGGCTTGACAGTGGGAACCCCAACAGCCTATTTGTGTGGATTCATCTACAGTGTTGTCGGCCATTTAGAAACCCCAGAAGTCCAAAAACACCCCCCACCCCCATCAACTAAACACCCGTCCAGGCATGCTGTGGTATCAACAAACACCTCACCAACTGAGGAGGGGGCAATACTAACTTTTCTATCTAAAGCCACAGGTTGTTCAAGAGGATCCTTTAAAAAATACTCCTGCATTTTGGGAAAAGTACTTGTTTGCTTACTCACCAGTCGTGAGATAAGAAGATTTATATAATCTTTGCATTCAGTACAGTGGTACTGTTGGGATGAGTTTATCTTAGCTCACTTAAGTTATTATGTTAATATAAAAATGGTCATTAGTGCAGCTTTAAACATATAAATAGATGGTGAGGTTGCTGGCTTTGCACACTTAACTCTGAATAAAACCCATGTTATTTTCTGATGTTTTTGTGACAAGCTTGTTAGTTAACTATAGACATAGACTTTTCTTTAACCCACAGTGACTCCTCAAGTAGGCATATAGACATAGTAAGTAGGTAAATAAATAAGTGGATAAAAAAACAAACAAGCACACTGTCGAATACTTCACAGTAGCCATTGTTATTGGGAAACACTAAGAAAAACTATACATAATACTCAATAACACATTTGTGACCTTGGGAACTCGTATTTGTCTTCAAATATTCTAAATTCAAGGTTCACTACAATTCTTTTACAGAGCTTTCCCCAATATCCCATGGGCTCCTTTAGTGAACAGAAACCTATTGTCATCATGTGTATGGAACTTTGGTTGTGTAAAAACAAATCTCACTGAAGCAGTTCCTGAAAAAGCTAGCAGTGAACCTTGAGTGTACAACATGTCACAAATAATATACATGATCTTTGACCATAAGCATGTAAATATCTACAATATCTTTCAAATTGGCTACCACACCTAAATTTAGACAGTTCACTGCTCGTGGCTAAGAAAATGAAGATGTTTCTCTGAAACAAAATCAATCTTAAACAACCTATAGGTATATATCTGAGGACAATTACCTCCTCATGCCAACTTGTATATATGTTTCTAAAAGTCTAAGTTTCACCTGAACATAATTTGGACTGATATCTCCATGATCAAACCATACATTTTGGAAGGTTTCAATTTGGTCCAGATACATCCCTTCCATGAGAATTGGTATTATCAAGATATAGAACAAATTAGAAAATATAAACAAGACTGACTGAGCTGTTTGAGGTTTTGTTTTACTAAATACTTCCTGGACAAGTCTGTCTACAAAATGCAAATTTTAATCTTCTCATCTCCCTCCTGGGAAGATAGCAAACAAGGGTATTTAACCAAAACACTGGGAGTATTCCCTTAAAAAAAGAAAGAAAGAGAGGGCGGACAACTTTATCTTGGAGTGAAACTTTTGTAGTTTTCTGAAAACACTGGCTGAAGTTATACACAGTAGGGTCACTGGTAAATTCACACTAATGTCAGAGCAGCCAGTGTGAGGTGGGTCCTTCAACATACTGATCCTCTTCAGCTCTGGTTAATTTAACAAAATCACTAAACGCCTCTCACACACGTACAAACACACACTTGGTCTCACACACACACAGTACATTTAGGTATGTAATCCTGTGGGAAGCTCACAGTGAATGGCTCAGCTCAAAGACCCCTGGCTGTGTGTACAATAAGAGGAGACTTATTGAAACAAGGCTGGCACTGAGAGCCCAGCAGTGGGGGGATTTATTTGGAGAGCAGCAGGGCACTGGCTAAACTTTGATCAGCACTTGTGCTCTACCTCCCCTTTCTTTTTCTCACAACCACAGACTGACCAATGAACACTGCCGCCAACAGGGGGTGACCCTGGTATCGTGGCAACGGGGCCAAAGCTGACTCCCGCTCCCAGTTGTGTTCTGGCAAAAAGGACCCTCTCTCTCAGTACACTCTTCTACTCTTCGCTTCTACGCTTCTACTCAATATTTAATTTACCATGAAATACCGCCATATGGACAATGATTACTTTCCTATTGGTGGGTGTAGTATTTGGAAAATGAGAGGCAGGCAGCTGAATACTGGATCCAGGGAATATAGTGACTGTACATTCCCCAAATTTATGTAGACACTCACTTTCAATGCAAATCCATGGCAAAACCATTGTGGTTTTGAACTACCAGTATGAACAGGCATTACTCTAAGAGCATTAAACATTTAATTAACCCTTTGAACTGCCTTTGAACTTCCTTGTTATTCTTCTTCAGTTCATTTAAAGTTAGAAATTATTTTAACAATCTATCAAGTTGTTCATACTGAGTGTATTGAGTGAAATATTAAAACTGAAGACAGAATTGTGATTCAAAGTTCATTCTTGGAAATAGCAGTTGACAAAACAATCTCACCTAAAGGTCTATTTAATAGCTATCCTACAGGCTATTGCACTAGGTATACGACACCACCACACTAACTGATACGTTAAAACTAGTTTGATATGTGTTGATGTTTGGTTGCACCACAGAGACGTAAGGTTCATCTTTGCCACTTTGGCATCAAGTCCACACACAACCAAATGTTATTTTTACTTCTGGTGTCCAGTAACATTACTGTGTTGTCTCTCATGCTAATTGTCCTTGAGCACTTTGCTATGCAATAGCGAAGATGGGGTTTTCCCAGTTGTCATGGGAATTGATTGATTTGCTTTGTCAACAAAGACATAATTTCAGTCCTTGAAGTTTTGCCTTACATATTTAGTAATCATTTGAAAACTTTGGGAGATAGTTTTAAATAAAGTTTGTAGAGTTTGTAATTACAGAGCTACTTTTGGCTGTACACACAACACCATGAATGCCTTCAAGGAGAGACTGCCTGAAAGTGTGCAGCATCATTCCCTTTTATGCGATTCATTGCGATAAGACTAGAAAGGCAAAGAGAGATCAGAGAGGCAGTGGGATGTAGCCATGTGGAGGCTATGACAGCAGGCTTTTCACCCCACCTGCCATTTTGGCAATTTGAAACACATATAAAAAATTTCACATTTGTTCAGACAGTCTCAGTGAATCATACTGGTCTACATACACCCTAGTTCATGGGGCTCCCTCTAGTAACCATGAGCACAAGTTGTTCTTAGATTTGACAGATGGTTTATTTTAAGTTCACCAAAAGGATCACTCAAGATTGGTCCATCGTGAGAACTATAAAGGAAGGAAAATAATAAGAAAATAAACTTAAAAAGGCAATGCAATGTGTTGCTCTCGTCCTTACATTGTTGAAAATATAACTCACTTCAATTATACATTCGGTTACATACATCTAGTGAATACAAAATAATTCAGTGTTATGCTTAATGAACATAGTATCTTGCATTTAACG
>JAVQJD010092129.1:0-40179 GCA_036023655.1 Nannoperca australis
ATCCACGACTTTCAGAGGGTAAGGAATCCATATGTTCACAGTCCCCCCCCCCCCCCCACTACACATTTTGTTAAAGTATTTGATCAAGGCTTAGGTTTTAACCTCTTTTTTTCCTCTTACATTGATTCCAGGGCCTCACAGCTTATCATGACATTGCTCTGGACAAATGCTACATCACTGAGCTGAACACATCTTTGGTGATGCCTCCACGGAACCTGTGGGAGCTGCTCGTCAATGTCAAGGTGAGGCACTCACTGCAGTCGCTGTTGATGTCACTGGCAAAGCTGTTGGGAGAGCATTGTTAGAGATGAATGGCTGTGTTGAGAGAGTGAAGGACAGCATGTTCCCATCTTCGAGTCTGCAGTGTTCCTCCCACAGACAGATCGACTGAGTGATTCATTTGTGTGTCTTTGCCACAGAGAGGGACGTACCTTCCTCAGACTTACATCGTACAGGAGGAAATGGTGGTGACAGGGAGGGTGTGGAACATGAGGCAGCTGGGCCCGTTCATCCACAGGCTCTGCTACGGCAAAGAAACCTACCGCCTGAGACGCCGCAGCCAGCGCAGACGTGAGTGCACACATCCACTTCCTTTTCCTATCTGCTGGGCCAATATGACAAAGAATGAGTGTTGGGTCACTTCCGCTAAATTATCACCCTGTTTCACACCAATTCTTGTGACATGTGAAGTGTGCTGGGTCCTCTCTCTGAACTCGAGGAGGAAAGTATCCCTCCGGTGAATCACAGGGAATCCGGTGTTCCGTTTTGGTGTGTAGGAGCAAACAGAGAGCAAGTGACCCTGCAGGCAATACAAATACAACCAGAACCAAATAGGGGCTTCCTAGTGGACATTTCCGACAGTGTGCCTGCAGTGTAAAATCCCTCCTCTAACAGCCTGGCAGCCTGGTTATCATTTCGGTGTGTGTATGTGGGCCCAGCCTGGGAACTTCCTGCTATGTGAGTCACTGTCAGCTATGTGCAGCGGACACATCCACACACTATGGAGGAGGTAGTGATGCACAGCAGTGATATCTCTGTCGTCGCTGCCTTTGATTGGAGCGAGAGTGTTAGAAATTATGCAACAAACTTTCCCCGCGTACATATATGGGTGTGATTTGATCACCACTGTTGATTAATAATGGACATTGCTTGTAGGCACAGTGCAAACATCCAGTTTCAGTGCTGAATAACATTTTCTAAATGTGTCTTCTTTTCTCTCTTTCAGGTATTGAGAGGCGTGAGACAAAGAAGTGCCACAGCATCCATCACTTCGAGAACACTTTTGTGGTTGAGACCGTCATCTGCGACAGGATCTAAATCTGAGGCAGAAATCACAGCCATTCACTGAAGCCAATTCCAAACCATACCTCTTGAATTCTTTTGGCTTTTAACTGCACTTTAATAGCGAAGATTTGTCCAACAGTTTCACTGTGTTGTTTGTTTTTTTTTGTCTCAAGTTGGAAATGCTCTTTTATCGTTAATGTACAATGTTAATGTCTTTTTTTATTCAGGTAGTCTCTATCTTTGGATGAAATGTGTTTGGATATATCTGTAGCTTGTCATGTTGTGCACAAGATGTTAATGTAAATGTTTGTCAGTTCGGGACATTTTCATTCAAGACTTGATTTAGTTTGATTTTAGACTTGTCCTTGTTGTTATTTAGTAACCCAGTGCACTATGGGTGGTGGTAAGGATACTTTGGAAGCTGCTTGCACTGTGCACTTGTGTTAATATTTGTTTATCGGTTGTTTTTTTAAATTTTGTTTTTAATGCCAGAAAATGGCAAAACATACCTCATGTAGTTCAGACGTTTCTTTGTTGGTTTATATCATTAATGAATGGTGTATATAACTTTGATTGTTCCTAAGCAATATATACTGTAAATTGATTTTGAACATATTGTCACATGCAGAGATTTTTATCTGAAATCGACTTGTTTTGTGAACGATCATTTCTTTATGGTTTGTCTCTCTTTTTCCTTTGGTATCTCTTTCCAACTCCATGGATATAATGGCTTTAGACTGTAATTAGTAGCAATGCTTCAGAGGGACAGAAGGAACCAAAGTATGTAGTCAGCAATGCTATGCTTAGTATTAAGGATTTATGAAATATTTAGAAAGAATGCTTTTTACTGTAGATGATATCAAAGGCTAAAACTAATTTTGGCTCGCTCTTCCTCCTTTTCACTTGGATTTGCCTGTTGTCTTTAGCTCTTGCCAGTTCCCAATCCTTCCTATCTTGGCATTATAATCTGTACAATGTTGATTTGTCCCAACTTAAAAAAATGATTTGGGGTGTCTGTTGAGAGTCTCTGTTGAGAGAGTCCGTTGATGTGTTCAGATTTCATCGTCTTGGATACCTTATTTCGCTGTACAGTCGATTTTTCTTGTAATATCTTGCTGCTTTAAGAATAAATGATCAAACTTTCTTCTTGTCTTTTGAATGTTCATCAGTATCAGTTGCAGTAAAGCATACACTCATACAAATCTGCAAATTATGGGTTAGAATAATTGATTGTGAATGATTGTGCTAACAATGTTCCAACATGAAAACATTTTTAAAAGTCTTTATAAAGGGAAACAAAGAATGTTTTTCCTTTGTGAACTTCCTCCCAGCCAGTAAAGACAAAATGTAACAGACAAACACACAGCCCTGATCAGTTCCGTTTCTGTGAGACCTGCTAGCCACATTTGAATGTTTTGCTGTGTATGATTGTCTCTATCAAACATAAAACTGCTGCATCACTGTTGTTAATGTGACACACGTCACAAGATGAATCTTGTGGTTAGCCATATTTCACTTTAAAATGCAAGAGGAACATTATGGTTTCAAATTTTATTTCATGCAAATTGTTGAGAAGCATTGAGTAAAGTCATTATTTCTGTTCTCTGTTCTTTAAAAGGCCGAATTGTGACGTGTGTCATGTCATAACATAAATTTGAGCTTCAAGAAAGTTCAAGTTTCAGCACAGACATCAGCCGCTGAAGTAAAACGTACAAACGCTATAACGGTAACGGTATAAAAATACAAACACATTCTGTGTGCCAACAAAATCTACATTATCCTCCTGCAAAGGCCTTTGCTCTGATAAATATACATTTTACATTTTACACTATTATGTGTTTGTCTGGGCTTTACCAGATCAAGCAGCTCCACGGCTTCACAAAAACTGATTTTACTTGAGGAAAAATTAAAGAGAAATCAAAATAACAGAAACAAAATGGAATTTGGCATAACCAAATAACATTGAAACTCAACAAAGAGGAGGATAGTGCAAAATGAAAGTAACAAGTCGCAAGTAATGCATGTAAACAAAAACACCACAATTTTATATCTTGTTTCTGGTTTCAGAGGAGAATTATTTCATGCAATAAAAAGAGCATTAATATACAGTAGATCCCCTAATCAAGAGCATGTGATCACATTCCACCGCTACCACAAGGTGACTCATCATGAACAAATAAGACAGAAAGCAGCTGCACGTACTTTCCATTTGGGTTTAGCTTTGACTGCATTCACATAAATCAGCATAATAATAACAACCGTAATAATATTATTGCACATGTTTGAAGCTACAGTGTAAAAAATAAAATAGAAAGTACATATGAAATAATATTTACATGTGACATGACTATATATGTGGTGAGTCTAAGGAAATTGACAAGTAAGAACAAATAAAAAAAAACACACTTTGCTTTCATAAAACTTTCACTTGAAGTTGCCTCCTCATTCATATTTGGATAGTTAATAGAAAGTATAATTCCGTTGAACACAATTTGAGTTTGCATTAATACGATTCATTTTATATCAATTTTATATCTATACAAGTTGAACATCTTGGCCACTCAGCCTTCGGGCTTCATTGATATAATACTTTACAGATTGGATGCTACTTCTCTCTGCATCAAATTAATTTCAAAAAAAGACATTTCAGAATACCCAGAATTTATGGGTTAAATATATTTCTAATGCTATATTTACAGTAACGTATTGATCAATGATAGCTATGGTTACTTGTAATACAAGTAAGTCATATTTCTTAAACAAATCACAGTGTGTTGAAGAACCAAACAAAAAAAACGTCAGCAATTAAAATATTGTGAAATGTTTTAAGTATCATTTAAAGTTTTTTCAGTTTTGTTGATTTATTTATATACAAGTTCTGTGAGTTTGGAAATTAATATTTGAATGAATGTATCTGCCCTGATCTCAGGAGGTTGTCTTTAACGAGCGCTTCAGAACTGCAAGAGGGCCTTTTTTACCCACGACCTGCCTTCTTGAGCATGCACAGTATTGCAGAGCTCATGCACAGTAAACTACAGAGCTCTGCAATGAGCTGCTGGTGCTCAGTTTTACTGTTTTAAAATGAAACGTACCCCACATCACTCATTGCCAGTGTGTAGGACTTGATGCCCTGAGAGTGCTTTGAGCTGTCTATCTCTTCCTTAAATCATTTTAAAACTAAGTCACGCTGTGGCTTGTTGGTAGATTTCCATTGAAACCTTCTTTGCTCTTTGAGGTTACCAATGTGCCTACCTGTTTCCTGTCACTGGACCAGATCTTGTATGAGTGCTAGTCAAATCCTTCTACTTTGTTTAAGCTTCACTCTCAGCACTGTGGTTAGTCAAGATTGCATTCTGACCTGCTTCATTTACACTCTTTACTACTTTTAGTGCATGCCACATTTGCCTACATCACCTACTGGAAGTCCTCTTGACTCCAATTGTCTTTGTCCCTTGTTCAGACCTCTGAAGTGCTGAAGGTTGCTCTTCTTTGGCTGATCATTGAGAGCCTGAAGGGGTTTTTGGTGCTCCTCACCTCATGAGCGATGAAGTAGTAGCACACGGCGTCCAGACAGCAGGTGATGTTGGACAGGCACATGGCTATCTGTATGAACAGGCTTATCCCTCGCTTGTTGTTACAGTCCTGAATCACTCCTTGGTGCACCTGTAATGGAGGATAGAGAAATCATTAAAGTCTTTTAAAATCTTACAGTAAGTCTAGAGGTAACCCAGCAGTGTGAACTGTAGTTTTGCATGTTCTTATCTCATGTAAGATGATCTCTTTGTACATCTGTTGTACTTGTTACATGTTATACAGTTAAACTTTCCAGTGCAGAAATTAGTCATTCTTTCAAATGCATGCCTTGGCTCCAGGATCTTTTAAAATTCTTTATAGCCGTACAGATGATATGTTTGATACTAAAATAAATGAACAGTTGATAATATGCTTTATCATCCCTTCATCATCGCCGCTCAAGAAATGCATCTGAAAATGATCAAATATCCTTAGTAACTATAAGCCTACCGGTCTTTCATTTTCCTAAACAAACCATGCAAAAAATACTTATTATCCTGGTTACAGCCCTGCCCCGTGTGTGTGATGCTATAAAAGTTAAGCAGTTTGTTTGATTTAGTATAAAGAAACAGGCAGGAAGCGCCACATCTGACAGCGGTGTAACACAAGGGAGGTGCCCCTGATGCACGGGTTGACAAACACTGTCGATAGATTTCCCCCAGAAAACAATCAGGGCAAGATTGATTTGGGAATCCACTCCCCTTGTGGACATAACTGACTAAAGTAATCTTAAATTATTTAGATAATTATGTTAATTGTGTAATTAGTATGATTTTTTTAAACATTGCTGGATACTTTTTTGGAATGAAGCCTTTACTTGTGGAGCCAACATGGACGAAACGTCCTTAAAGTGGTCAGAAAAAAACTGAACTTTAAACGTTTACAATTTCACAACAACTGGGCAAAACCCCACCTGCTGATGAAGATTATGTGATGTGACCGAAAACTCCGGAACAGCCACTAAATGGACCTTGAGATTGTTTTGTCACCTTTATTTATTACTTTCATTTTACTTTAGCCTGTTCAGCTGACTTAAAATGAACTCGCGGTTGATCTCACCAGGAACTGCAGGAGGATGCCCAGGTGGCTCGGGGTGAAAGGCAGTAAAAAGGCACTCAGGCTGCTGTAGATGATCTTCACACAGCTCAGGCTCTGGGGGCTGTGCTGGCCGGACTGCTGAAGCGCCCAGATGGTCTGGGCCGAACAGTAAACCACCACCAGCGCAGGCACCAGGAACCCAAACACCTGCAGGCAGATGATCAACTGTGGGCTCCAGCCTTTGTCTGAGAACCCGTGGAAGCACTTGAAGTCCATTGTCCCGGACTCCCTGAAGCGATAGATGGTTGGAGAGATCACTGCCAGCACCATCGCCCACACCCCAATGCAGATCCCCAGGGCCACTTGGGGTGATCGCAGTTGCTTGGCTTTGTAAGGGTGACAGATAGCCACCCATCGGTCCACAGCTATGCACATGATGGTGTAGATGCTGCCATATATCCCAACAAAATACAGGCTTTCCAACACCGAACAGAGAGGTTGGAGGTGGGCAGGCCAGAGGTGAAAGGTGGCGTTCATTTTGAAGGGAAGAGGGAAGAGGAGGAGCAGGTCCATCAGAGCCAGGCTGGTCATGTAGATGGTTGACTCCGTCCATTTTCTCATAAAGATGCAGAACACCAACAGCGCTACAACATTGAGGATCAGTCCAAAAGGGAATATGGGGATGTAGATGGCCAGCTCCAAATATCTCATCAGGTGGTCCACCGTTTCAAATGAACAGTTGCTTGTCATGGTGTCGCTGCCTCTGCTGCATGGGAAATAATTAATTTCATTTCAACAGCTTTGTCATGATTTCAAAGTGAATCTGTCTTTCCTGTCATTACTCTTTGTTCCCACACAGAGAATATAATGTAAAATACGCCGCTGTGCTAAGCCACTTGAAACCCTGTCTGCTGTGTGGGTTCAGTAGCTGAGAACTTGTTTTTTTGTGTCTGCTGTCTGATGTAAAGCAAAAAACAAAAAAACACCAAGAGAACACACTGTATTATTTTAAATCACATCACACGCTCGATATGTTCAATTTCAGTATAAATTAATGAAAGTAAAATTAAAAAGTATAAAAGTAAATTGATTAATTCCTTTGGTGTTTATTTAGATTTGAACGAAAATGTGTTACATTTTCAATCTTGATATATCAGATTAACCACCTGCAGCAACACAGCAATGTGTTATAAGTGAACACTAATAAAGAGTCCCTTCAGGATCTGGGGGTCTAGTCATTTAAACACAATTTAACACAAACCTGCAGCTAGTCTGCAGTCTGCGGAGAACGCTAACCTGTGAGAAAACCCAACCTACTATCACTCTGTGTTCGTGCATATAATAAAAGAAATATATATATATATATATATATATATATATATTCACTAGACCTCACGGATGTTAAAAGACACGTAAATAATGTTGGCAGACATAACTTGTATATAGTATGTTGTTTGCTCATTCAAGTGATCAATATCAAGGCTCCTTCAAATTAGATCAGTGTCATTCCCAACACAATTAATTCATATTTTGTAATTCCTTTACACTCATTCCTTACCTACATCTTCTCATTTTAGAAGAGAGAAGATGTATTTGCAATGAAAGTCTGACTTTGTAATTTAAACATTTTAACAAAAGTGCTACATACACGTTTGGTTCGTCATTAAGTATCTGCGACCTGGCACAGTTTTGTTGCTGGGAGTCTTGTACGGTGGAACATTTGAAATTTAGCTGTGCTCTTACCTCGCGGATGCCAGTCTCTCAGTGGAACGTTCAGTGCGTCTGTCTGGCTGTCTGCACTGTGCCAGACACACTTCTGCTTTCTCTACCTTTGTTGTTTCGCCACCACTTCCTGAATCATGCCACACATCATGTGTACATATTCAGAGGTGCATCATAACCGTTTAAAATCAAAGCAGCGGTTAACTGGTCCAGCAGGTTTTAGTCTTATACAAACAGTACATCTCTACAAGCTGCTACAACAGAAGATTTCGTTGGTATTTGTAACACATGAACAAAATTAACTGTATGTGTTATAAGTGATAAATATGTTGTTTGTGTTGGGCTTTTTGTAAGTGCTGTGAGACGTTTTACCCCATAAGACAATATAATAAATACAGCGGAAACAATTAATGGATAAATTATAAGACGTGATGATTTGCTGATAATCTTTGTTTTATATAATTTGGTTTGAACTGCTGCTCAGACAAAAGATTCCTTCGCTATTAAATTTTGTACATTTCATAGACTAAACTATGATTTGATTAATCAAAAAAGAATCTGCAAACTAATCGATAATGAAAATAATCATTGGTTGCAGCCCGAATACATAATATAAAAACAAAAGATAAAAGAACTTTCAAAATTCATACAATCAACAAGAATAAGTAGAGATATAAGACAAAGCCATGTCAGCTGCTCAGTGACTGTGCTAACATGCGGATGTTTAGCAGGTACAAGCTTGCAACCACAGGGATCACCAGAGTCCGTAGGTTTCGTCCTCTGGGGACAATGAATGCCTGTACAAGTTTGTATCTAAATCCATACAATAGTTGTTGAGATATTTCAATCTGGACCAAAGTTGTGGGCCAGCGGACTGACCAACATTGACGTCCCTAAAACCACGTCTTTAATATTAGCTGAAAGACCAAAAAGACAAATATCAAACAGGGACACAAACTTAAACACAATTGAGGAAGTTGTTTTATTGGCTAACACCACAGGTGTCTCATGAGTATTTCTGTTAAGATTGTTGAGTGCCCTGAGATAACTTTGTTATGATATGGCGCTATATAAATAAAATTGAATTGAATTGAATTGAATTGTGGTATTGTGTTTCCTCAGAGTGGAATTTCCATCACAATATAAAAGTTATGTCACATAGGTTGTGATTGTTCACTGCATCTTGTGAATACGGGTGTTTTCTAAACTTAGTGTTGGGGTGTTGACATGGTTATTTTTACCATCTATTCTAACACAACAGAATTTGTCACGACACGTCTCTTGATGTTGAAACGTGTGTGAAGAAAAGGCTTAGAATTAATGTTCTTGTGTGTATTGACTTTCTACCTTTTATCTCTTCATATTATTCATGCTGGTATTAATCTGAGTGTGTGTGAAAAATAGGTCATCATATCTCAAAGAGAGAGACTTTTCAAGTGTGAGAAACTTGCAGATTCAGGCTGTAATTATGTTTGAGGTTTTCCTGGTTTCGGGCGCTGAGATAGCTATTGTCCCTCTTATCTGTTATTTACATTTTACATTTACATTTAGGCATTTAGCAGACGCTTTTATCCGAAGCGACTTCCAAATAAGAGCTTTACATAAAGTGCATATTTAAAGAAAAACAAGACAGTTTCAACTCGAATCAGTCAGCAGAGAATTTTTGCACAGAATGTTTTAGGGTGTGTGATGACACTTTCATTTTTGACAAAACCCAAGCCTTCTTTCTGAAAACGAAAGGAAGCTGCCAGCCACACTGCCACCTGCTGTTGGCCGGGACGGGTTATTTTGTATACACACACATCTTACTACAATTAACACATGCTGCTGCATTTGTTTCACATTCAAATACATTTTAACAACACACTAACATCAATAGAATAGAGTGACACCAGTTATACAGTAATGATGTTGTGATTTGTCGTAACTAGAGGCAAAGATTACAACTACTACAGAAAATGAAAAATGAATGTGGAGGCACTTTGTCACCTTTGGTGAAAACATGGCTTGTTTATTTTGTTTCAATCTATTTTTTATCACTTTATCATATGACACATTATCAGTTTTTATTACAAACAGTTCTTCATACAATACCGCAATGCTACCTGACAAAAAAAAGAAGAAGAAAAAAAACATGGTGAAAATAATTAAAACGTTCTTTAAAAATCCTCCATAAATATAATTCTCTTCGCTGTGTTGACTCAGTGGTCATGTGATAAAAAAACACGCACACAGGAGTCACAGATGTTTGGCATGTGATGTATTTATTCATCTTAAATCTCAAACAAAATAAGACATTACCATGGCAACGTCCAGCTCTATGGCTGAGTACAGAGGACTCTAAGGAACACAGGAAAAGATAAAATAATTATGAATAATTATTATAATGAAATAATTTTTCTCACCCCTGCAAATAAAACTACAACAAAACACTCACTTGAGATCAAACAAACATACATCCACGCTCTGACTTTATATTTGCTCCTCAGGTAAAACAAACAACCCAACTACCCTGTTTACATTCATCGAAGAGGCTTTTAAAAAAATATTTTCTTCTTATTTTGGCTCCACAAATGTTTGTAAATGGTGCAAGACAGACTTAGAGACTTGTACACGGGTGACACCAAGGGAATATTTCAGAAATGAATCTGCCACATGAAGGCCACAGTGTAGGCACATACATCTCAAATATCTTATTATAGGCAAAACAGTAAGACATGGACTAACAGAAGCGCGCGTGCACACACACACACACACACACACACACACACACACACACTTCACGTACAAATAAAAGCAAATGCATGCTGGATACTTCACATCAAACTCTTAAGAGAAGACAAAAACCATCAGGAAACAAACATTCAAAGCCCTTTGGAGAGTGCATGTAAGACGGAATTTCTACTGGAAGAACCAGCCAGTTTCTAACATTATACCTTTAGTAACAAGTGTTAAGCAACAATTAAGAGTGAGTTTACAGGAGTAAGTCTGTAAATAGTCGAGGGACCTGCCACAATATTTCAGCATCTACAGCAAAGCGACAGACACAACTCATCTTTGGAGGAAAGACGAGGAGCGAGTTGAGATGAGAGGCAAAAGAGGAACGCAGACACACAAACGCTCATGACGTACAAACACACACACACGCGCACACACGATTGGATGTATTCACTCTAGGAGGCGGTGAACTTCCTGAGAGTGATGACGATGAGGGCGAGGAGGACAGACGCTCCCAGGAAGACTGCAATAACAATGGCTGTGATGGCCCCTGGCCCCAGCACCCCTGCACACACACACACACACACACACACACACAGAGAAATAGTTTCAGTTATAATCATTTGAATACACAACACTGACACAAAATTTGGTGACTCTGAAATGCTAGATCAAATGCCACATTCACCTTCCTCTTCGTCCGTGGCCTGGGAGTGTGTGGTGTCCTCGTAGTCGTAGGTGGAGGGCTGCTCCGTCATGTCCTGGAAAGGGTATTTGGTGGTGATGTCACTGGGTGGCTCTCCAGACATGGTGTCCTGGTTGTCTCTGGATGTTGAGGCGGGGTCTGCAACTGTCTCTGCAGACCAAGAAGAACGTCACTTCATCCCTGTGTTGACGGAGCGCCTGCTGTGCAGCACTGACTCACTGTGTGTTTTCTTAAGGCAGTCATTTCACTGACTCTCCTCGCCGCTGCTTTACTAATGACTCTAATTGACTTTTTCTCTGGACGCTGAGGCCTTGGGGATGCAGAGCTGCACACATGGCCCCATCTGTAACGGCCCCAACAGCCTCTCTCTGTCTCCCTGGACTAACGGCTCGGGCCCGGGCATAAGCACGTCTTTGTAGAGGATGAACATTTTGTCCGTTTGAGCTACAGGTAGACTCTTGATATGTTTCCCTTTTGCCCAAGCGTTCAACCAAGCTTGTCTATTGTCTAGAAAACTCCTTTTGCCAACATTCGGTTAATTATTTTAGTGAAGCAGTAGATGTTTTGAACAGCTTGTAGGAGAGGCAGTGATTTGCTAACTTGTGCATGAAGCTCAGGTTCTGTACAACTCTGCTCTCTTGCCAATCAATCGTCTGTTCTCTTTCCATCCCAAATTGCCTCCTGGCATCTGAGCATGAAGTTACCCTGAGACTTTTCACACCTCTACAGTAGCCAGAGAAACAAAGTCTCTTTCTAGGCCACATTTCTGGTTCCTAACACAACTTTTAGAGCCTGGCCTGTGGAAACGCTCAATGTGAAGATAAACCACTGCGATTGTGTTCGCTGCCGTCTTGATGGTAAGTACAGCTTTTCTTTGGAAATCCAGAGTAAAAGTGAACCTGAAAAAAAACTAATTCTTCACACACAAGCCCACCCACTCACTGGAGCACTTATCCTATCCTCAACTCTACGCATACCAACAAAACCGTAATCCAAACATATTTACGCTCAGTTTATTTAACGCTACATATTTACTTTGTAGCCTCTGACGCCCTCAGTAAACCCCTTCACCCTGTTTTACATCGCTGCTGTCTTTTCTGTCATTGAGGAGATGGAAGCCTCATATCATTCTCTCTTACAGAGCTGAATCCATGACATGATTACCAACAAACGAGTGCACATGATGTAATCTCACGTGTTTAACATCAGCATGATAGCTGCGGTATCCTCAAGATTCCGATATGCACTTCTGATGTGAGTATTTCGATGCGGCCGTGTTGACTCTCAGTCGTGTGCAGCTTCCTATCCTGAAGCTGGCTGAAGGTTTGGAGGCCCGGGCCTCTGGCCAGCTCAGCCATCAATGAGGCCTTCAGCTGAGGGTACAAAAGGCAGCTTGTGCGGTCAACGGAGGGCGGCCGGGCTGCAACCAGTAACAACCGGCCAGGCCCAAACCAGGCACCGGCTGGGCACTGGATGTCAAACAAGCTTGTTTATTAAATAGTCCCTGTGTGTAAAAGGCGGTACCTTCTGGACAGCTTGATTTAATAAGAAGGCGAAAAATAATAACATGATGTTTTCCGTCGGTGTTTGTTTCCATGAGGAGGTGTTTACCCGAGGTAGACATTTCTGTTTAATGGAATTAACATAACTGAAGCCTCTAGAAAAAGCACAACTATTCTCAGCTGACAGCTACCTACGTCGGTGGCTCCCCCCTTCTGTTGTCTGATGTACCCACACAGCCCTATCAGTACCTCAAGCACCCCTTCATCGACACCACCCATCATGTTACCGCTTAACTGTTTATCCATTACTTTAATCAATACTATTTAATTAATGTCTTTTAGCTAACTATTTCAATCTATTTAATCCAGTACTTGTAGCTATTCAGTTCTTTGTACATTACTTTTTACAGTTTTTCCCGTTACTTAAATAACAATTTCAACTTCTCTTGACGTACGCTACCGAGTTTTCACGCAGGCTCAACTGCAACACATGATGTTAATGTGCTGAAACGGTCTCAGATATGGCAGCTTGTTTATTGTAGATTGATTAGTATCACGCCAAATGTGTAATCCTATTTGGATGTTTTTCCCTACTTAACACATTTATGTGGATATTCATTTAAATTTAATCATTATTTTATTTTATTCTTTGTTGATTTTAGGTTAGTTTAGCTTTCCATCACCTGGTACCCCCTAATGTACAAGTGCCCCTAGTTGGGAATCACTGCACTGCCCAAGTCACACTTTTTTAAAGACGTGACTCCACATGTCAATCACGAACCCTCCTTTGCTATACACAAGTCCAGACTCATAAAAGCCTGGCAGACTGTAGAGAAGGCTGATTTGAGACACTAAAAAACACAGAAGGCCATTTGTTGGTACCTCCGGCCTCTGATCGGTCAGGATTTCACACCAGCCAGAGAGATGACACAAGCTCACAATCGTGTGTGTGTGAAAAGAAACCTGGCCAAGCATCGAAAAACCGCGGGCAACGCAGCCCCAGCACGACATCGCTGGTGTCGTGTGTCCTTGCTTCACCCTCATTAACTTCCACAGGTGCTGACCACATTTTCCATAGAGAAATATCTGACAAATGACCAATGTGTTTTGGATTTTGGAAGAGAGGAGAACAGGAATGGGGTTAGGTTGCTAGAATTGGTCTCCATGTCCAGTTAAAAAACTAGCGATGAACACTTCTCTATGCTGTAGCACAAGGCTCTGAGTCTTGTTAGATCACACAATCAGATCAGCCATTTTGAGGAGGAGGGTGTGTGTGTGAGTAATAATCACACTGCTTTGAAGCTTCTTATTTGACACATCTTGGTTTGTTTCCTCATGCTGAGTCAGCCGACGGGGCTACATGTCACGCTGGTTCAGTCGTTGGGTTGGTGTTGTGGTCAAGACCGGTGGCACTTCTTGAAAGACCGTACGTCAGGCGGCTGCACAGTGGAAATTCATTGCACAGCCAAGCAGAGCGCAGTCGTCCTCAATAACATTTCTCTTGGTTGTGTGTAAACTCTCTAGAAACGAAAGCGAGTTTTTCCTTAGTTTTGCGAGACGTTACAAATATAAACGAGAGGAGGTGATTGTAGAACGGTGTTTGACTTGAGTCTTCTCTTCCTACCACAGTCGGTTTTGTGTCCCGTGTAAAAGGTGACAGTTCACAGCACTGTGTTTCTTCACAGGACAGGGAGGACATCGTGGACATACCCGTCGCCCCATTGCCCCTTGACCTCTACTGTGACCTCTGGGCCTGAGAGCTGCTCCTCTCTGTCCAGAGTCTTTTTGAAGTTGATTTGAGAGAGATCACAAAGAAACACAGAAGACAGAAGTAAATAAAACTGAAAGTAAGACGTGCTGATCTGTCAAGTCTTAAATAGCACTTCTTCTGAGAACCAGTTGATGTTGGGTGTAAATGCTTTCTGCATCGCAAAATAATGTGATCTCAAACGAAGACACTACCTTCAAAATCCCTCCACTTGAGTGATGAAATAAACTCCACACCTGTGGACGTTTCACTACCTCAAACTGATATTACACAGAATCACTTCAGCTTTATCGCCCGAGTCAGAGGGCAGCGGGTATTCAGTTTCATACGAACACCAGGCATCATGAAAGCAACCGAGTCATCCTGCTTGTCAAAGAGCAGCTTTCACAGCACTCAACAACTGCATCATTTACATCAGGCTGCCGACTCACACACACAGGCCTGTGAAAGTGTGTGTGGGAAAGAGGGCAGAAATGACACGTATACACACATCTTTGACACCTACAGAGGAGAAAAACATCAGCCTGTGAGTCACATACAGCATGATACGTGTTTAGAATATAAAAGCTGAAGCCTGCTCATCCTAAAATGTTCCACACATTCGAGGACAGCGTTGGGGTGCAAAAGAAAGGATCAGCGATGATTTGTGACGTCTTGATACAATTTGCTGTCACCTTATTTGTTAAATAGATATTTTTCTCACATCATACCTTTCATTTAAAGGGTGACAGTCAGATTTTTCCATAAATCACTGTGGTCTTGCATGCGTTACATTCTGTTTCTTGGAATACTTCGACCATAATTACCCACAGCACACACAGGCAAGGTTGCAAATAAAAATATCAGTCACACTCAAAAGCAGGTTTACCTGTGTGTACAAAGGCTAGCATGAGGCCTAGGAGCACCAGGAGGAGGAATCTGCAGAAACCGCTGCTGTGGACCATGGCGGCAGTGAAGGAAGAGCGTCAAGACAGAGCAAAGCGTCTCCCCAAAAAAATAAAAAAACTCCTCGAGCAGTTACTTCAAACGAGAAAGTGACCCAGGGAGAGGAGCAGGAGAAGAGTACAGGGGAGCACAGGAGGGGTGGAGGTAGGCAACCTCTGAGCGGGTGAGAGAAGAGGTGGGACTAGGTGTGCACAGGACTGTCTGGACAGTGTGGACTTTGTGAGCACATCATCGCAGGGCACACCCACTCCAAACCCCTCCGGCCACATAGCTGGGTGTGAGGGGTAAACAGTCGGTAGCCGCTGACCTTGGCCAGGTCACATTGCAGAGGTCTCTCCGCTGGACATTTCATGCCTGAAGGAAATACCTGACAGCAAAGAAATGAACTTAAAACAAGGAAATCTAAAGATGGCAGTTGAGGAGGAAATATTTGCATAGAAGAACAGAAAGAAGTTTCAAAAGTAAGAGTACCCAGTATATAGAATGACATATGTAAACATGTTAAAGGTTTACTTGAGCAATTTTGTATTGCGCTTCCCGAGAAATGTAGCGACTCACGAGAAACCAATTAGAAAAACAATGGTGAAAATCAAAATTGTACGTGCTGAGATATCCTGTTATCCTTTTAGTTCCCAGTGTGGGTCAAGGTTCAAGAATGTTGAGTTATACAATTCCCATAATGCAACTAGCCTGATAATCAGACTAAATTGCCATTATGTTTTATTTTGTTGATCTGAGAATGAGTTTGAGCGTCGTGTCAGCTAAAGAGCAATTGGCGTGAGAAAAGAAGTGACTGGTGTATTTCTAAGGAACACTGACAGAACAAATTCTGGCCACGTGACTTTTCTCCTTTAGTCCTCGAGTATGGTTACGTGTGTTTAGAAATATGATGCTTTCCATTAAAAGGAAATAGCGATTTTCATTTCCTCTTTAAAGACCATGACTAACTAAATGTCCAACGCACTACAACCGAGCGGTGAGGGGAAAAGCTTTTACTTCCTGAAAAGTAGTCAAGAGTTGCGACTTTTGAGAGACAACATATTAAATATTTTGATTCAAATTTCAGCATCAGTCCCATCTCCTGTGGGAAAAATGCATTTAATCTGCCTTGCACAAACGATCTACACAAAAATAACAGTCAGCAGAATATATGGAGCAGACTACCAGAAAAAAATAAAAAAAATAAAAAAAAAAATAAAAGAAGTGATGCGATTACTCATTCAATTTCAAAATTATCACGCTTACAGGGATTTAAAATGTTCTTTAGTTCATTAAAATTGTGAATGCTGATACCTGGCAACGACTGTTCATTTATACATTGTCAGTTCTTAATATGATCCGTGTAAAATTTGATTTGTTGCAGTGCGATTGGGTGCAAGCAAGCAAATGAAACTGCACGTGGTTTATCTGAATAGTTCAGACACAGGTGTGAACAGTCCACACAGACTGTTTTATTATTTCATACCGCAATAAAAAAAGTATGACTCCAGCAGATCATTTTCATATATTATAATACAGATGCAGAATTGAAAGTTTATTCTTTAAACAGCCTAGTATTTTACAAGAAATAGATAACTACTTGGAACTTTTGAACATGTCCTTAAAACAGGACATAAGTGGGCACGAATCCTTGGGCTCTACTTTGCCGTCATTATCCACGAACACCCAGCAGAAAACCGAGAGGGAAAAGAGAAGGGGGATTTAAAGTGTGAGGGGAAAACTTTCAATAAATAAAACAAAAACAATGGATATAATCTCTCGAACCTTTCCCATGATACCCAAACCATCCCACCCATATATCCACACTTTTAAAAAAAAGAACTCCCGTACAATGGAGGCCAAATTTGTTGTAACTGATTTTCTACAACAGGATGTGAGTTGGGCCAGAGCAGCTGATGCCGAACAGACGTTCTCCAGAAATCCGAGTATATTTGGTGCGTGCTCTCTTGGCTGGTAGGATGTTTCACTGGCCACTTTCCACTTCTCAGTCCATTTCTAAATCGGGGGGTTTTCATTAGGTTACAGGTCCGTAAGCAACAGGAAAACACACCCTGGCTCAGAGATCACAATTTGGAATTCATGAGGGATTAACCAGAGCGTGTCTGCTAAATGGGAAACCGAAAACAAAAGGTGAAAGTTGTGGGAGCAGTCGGGGGCAGCGGCAGGGGTTCGGGTAAACAGCTGCTGTTCAAATTGGATACAGTCAGTTTGGGTTTGCTTGGCTGCGGTCCCTTAAAAGTCCTCCAAAGTCTCAATCTCTCCCATATTCAGTCTCTCAGATGACGCATTCACAGAAAAACCTGAGAAATGAGGAAAAAAAGAAACATCCAATTAGCAGATGATTTAAAAAGCAGCAACACATTTTTCAGGTGTAGCAGATGGACGTTTGCTCCCACCTAGAAGGCTGGGGTCTGCACGGACCATCTTCTGCTTCTTTTTCTTCTTCCCTGAGGTGACGGTCTCAAAGCGCTGCTGCTGACCACTCGTATGGTTGGACTGGTAGAGCGACGAAGATCCTGTTCCACCCCATACAGAATCCTGGGAAAGAGGGAAATGTGGATTTAAACGACGCATTCAACTGTTGGAGAAAAAGCTATTTTATACTAAAGGTCAGACTTAATGAGGTTCAATTACCTTCAATTCAATTTCAATTTCATTACCAATTCAAATCATCATGACATTCAACCAGTTTGCTTTTGTAAAACTGCACAAAGACTGAACTAGGCTCGCGATTATTCAAAGTTAAGTGCAAAGAGATTCTCTGGTAATAAAATGCAAACATGATTTTCATGTAACCTGGTAACAGACCATAGTACAATATTGCGATAAATTGCAACATTCAGTTTCTCAAAACATGTATTGTGGTGCCTCTTAAAGTTCTTTACACCAGATATTGGCACCAACAGCTGTCTTTTCCCCTCTATTTATAATCATCATTATTGGCAAAATTTTTTCCCAGCAGGATGAAAATGTTTTCAGTGTAGTGAAATTCAATGAATCAAAGTGCCCGCTTGTGCCACGCAAAATAAGTTTGGATGGTTGAAGAGTATATAAAGTATATAAATATTTAAGATAAAGTCAATGCTGCCTTCAGATGTTAGTGCATACAGCAGGTGTGGGCAATATGTTTTGTGATTTAATAAAGCGAATCAAAATACTTGATTTTGCATCTTCACATCGATGAAAAAAAAAAATTTATAACTCTGTTTCCATGAATACGATATATGTATCATCATATAGCAGAACTCCAACACGCCTGATTTAAACTTTGACAAAAGAAAACTATTAATGTTGCACTTAAATCTACATTTCGCATATAGTTAAACAAGCCAGACCAGTTTTGCAAGACGATCACATGGACAGATTTGGGTTTGGGCTGATCCAAAAGAGTGACGCAGGAGAGATTTACACCAGAAATGTAAACAGTAGTTGTCGAGGAGCATGACGCCATTTGCTCTGTGGGATAACTTGACCGATTGGTCTGAACGTGGCAGGCAGAAATGCTCAGGAGTGAAGACTATTTTTGGGGAGCTAAAGAAAGGACAGATGTCGCTCAACATGTGCTGCCCATCTGCTGAGCCTTTAACTCACCGGTACCACTTCAGTCTCGCTCACCTGCTGCTGCTGCTGCTGCTGCTGCTTGAGGGCTTGCTGTTGGATCTGCGGTGCCGGTTTCTGTTGGTTAGCGTTCTGTTTGGCACGGCGTTCCAGGAACTGCTTGGCAAAGTCCTTGGCCTCGGGAGTGTCCCCCAGATAGGCCCTGACATAATCGTGTACCTCGTAAGGAGAGTCCACTTCTTTCAGGAAGGACGCAAACGTCGGAACTGGCATGGAGACAGACGCAGAATGCTTGTGAGCTCGGCTTCCAGAAACGGCCCATCAATAGCTGTGGGTGGACTGCCTTTGCAAAACATATTTTTAAAGAAGTCTTACCATCCAGATTGTTGGCTGTGTTGAGGGTGTGCAGGGTTTGCTCGCACCACTGCATGAAGGTGTCCTGCTGGCTCTTACTGACCCCTTGGAACAACTTTAGCAGCTTCTCCTCCTCCTCCACCTTCTTATTGACCCGCCCGCTCACAGAGTTACTTTACACATACATACAAATGCAGGAGGAAGCGGAAAAAAGGAGTCATTAAGATCTGTGTATTACTCACATCTTTTATATAGCAAGTCATGCTTCTCATCAGATCGTATGATTCTTAACAAGTACCTGATGTTGGCGTTGCCCTTGTAATTTTTCTGCGTGTTGGCTTTCTTGGGTTGGGAAGGTTGCTGCACAGCCTCTTTCACAGCCTCATCCCAGAAGCCCATGTTAGAGTTGTGGGTGTCACCCCAGATGCTGTCCGAGCCCCAGTTAGTGCAGGTGCTGGTGTTCACGGACCCCCACACCGAGTTGCTCAGAGACGTCTGTGACGAGAAGCAGATACCGTTACTAACACAACACTTGTGTTTCTAGGGATGCAAGACACAAGGAATGTAATCACTGATCAGTCATCAGCCTCTGGTGAGAAACACCCATCACAATGTCCTGCAGCCCAAAGTGAAGTTTGCAATTTGCTTGTTTTGTCCAACAAACAGTTTAAAGCCCAAAGATATTCGGTTTTCTATCACATAATACACAGAAAGGACCAAAACCAAAAAGATGCAACTTGGGAATGTTCTGTGGCTGAAAACAGATATTTAATCAATGATGACGATTCTTTTTCTGACCACCGACTAGTTGATTTGGCTATTCATCGCTTCAACCCTACTTCCTTCTTTCACAAAAGATCACTTGACATTAGAATTAAATATAGTGTACAAAACTAAATGGTTTGTGAAGTGAAACTGTCCAGAAGCAGACAAATCCTCAACCAGGATTCCTAAGATTTAGAAACAGCCCAGAGTAACGGAGCTTTGAAATGAAAACTGCCTTAAACAATATTTTGGATATTAATATTGAATCTCTAATGTCAAAATGTTACTTTAAATGCTGCATCCAATAAAAATGCAGCTCTGAGACTTCAATCTTTTTTTAGCCAGTAAGATGCAGTATCGTATATGTGACGTACAGTTCTGGTTTGAGTGCGGATCTGTTGGGTGACAATGGGGTGGTGTTGTTGTTGTGGTGGTGGTGGCGGCTGCTGCTGCTGCTGCTGTGGCTGTGGTGGTGGTGGCGGCTGCTGCTCCTTCCGCTGTTTCATCTGTTGCGCTTCTTCCCTTTGAATCTCCAGCAAAGATTTGGTCATCACTGGCTGTTTGGGCACACTTCCCCAACCAGACAGCTTAGCCTGGGGCTGCTGAGACAGCTGCAAGGCCTGCTGATGCTGCATCTTCAGGAGCTCCTGCTGCTGACGTCGATGCTGTGGGTGGTGAGGACGAGAGGAGGACATGAAATAGTGAGCACAAGAATGACTTGAATTTGACTAAATGACCAGAATTTGTCAAATGCATTACTTTAAACTCGAGACGTACTGAAACACTGCTGGTAACAGAGACACCAAACACAACCAGGCTGCTGCGGCTGGCTGTTCTTACCTCCTCCCGCGCCTGTCGTTCTCTCTCTTCTTCCAGTTTCTGGATCTCGGCCAGTGACAGGGCGTTCTGTGTCTGGTTTAGAGCGTTGGTCGACTGCTGGCCCCATTTTGAAGAGGACGGTAGCTGATGAAAAGGACATGGTATTGTGTCAACTTTAAAATACATTTTGTACTGTGCTTGTACTTAGTTTCTGACTCGTCCTCTGTGCCCCCACCTTCATTTGTGCAAGCTGCTGCTGCTGCTGCTGCTGTTGGAGTCTCCTGAGGGCCTCTTGTTGCTGCTGCCTCTGTCTCTGCAGCTCCTGCTGTCTTTGGGCCTCCTGCTCTCTCCTCTTCTGCTCCTCCTCCTGTTGTTGGGCCAGAGCAGCCGCCACCGCAGCAGCCGCCGCCTCTTCCTCCGCTCGCTTCTCCTCCTCGTGCCTCCTCAGTGCTTCGAGTTCCTCTTGCTTTCTGCGCTCCTCTTCCTGGTGAGGAAGAGAGCACTGGAATTTAGGGAGACATTTCACAAGTCCAGAAAGAATGACATCAGTATTTCCCACTCATTCACAGATTAATTTATTTCCCCACTGTCTCATAATGAACCAAAAAAAGTTTGTTTCATCATCTCTCATTGGGTGTTAAACTAAAGAAACAGCGTTAACTCGATCAATTTTCACCCACCATCTTTATTGGTGAAACACTCGAGTGTAAAGGTCACATTTCTAGAATCGGACACTGCTATTGGCTGCAGTTACAGCCAATAGGATTGTCTCTATGCATTTGTAGGTTCCCTGTTGTATGTCTGGAAGAACATTTCTGGTGGGATTTTGAGGACATGACATCGTTTGAGGTAAGTGGTTAATTAGCTAGCCTAGATAAGAACAGAAAGCGTCCTAGTGTGACTCAGTTGTCATTTCTATCCCAGTTTTATTTCTCGCTCGCAGCTGCCAGCTAGGATTTATGGGCGACGACTTATATCTTTCGAGTGGCAGATAACTGATTCAAGTGCACGTAGCATTTCTGCCAGCTTTCATTCACAGTGAGTGCCATGAAGAAGAGGAAGGGTGACACTCGTCAGTTATTCGGGCAGCCTCAGAAACTACGTTGAGAGCAGTGGGAAAACGAGTACATTAGTCTACCAGTCAGATGATAGTAAGAGATGAGTCAATGTTTGATATAATAAATGGTTAATAACCCGTCATGAATATCACTGCAGGAGACTCTTGTTGTTGTAAACCTGCTTAACACAGGCAACCACTTTTGTTCAAGTGTGTGCATTTCATGTATTTTGTGAACTGTGCTAATTAGATGCACCAGACAGGGTTCAAACCCCCCCCCAAGAATCTCGTGAAATCCTGTGGGAAAGACTGACGTGGTTTCATTAGCTTACCTGTTTGCGAAGGAACTCCTCTAGTTTCTTTCTCTCCTCCTCTTCCCTCCGCCTCTCCTCTAATCTTCGGAGAGCCTCCTCCTGTGCCAGCCTCTCCTCTTCCTCTTTCTGCCTGCGCTGCGTCTCTTCTTGCTCTCGCTGCCGTCTTAATGCCTCTTCCTAAAGTTTTACAACACTGAGTCAGTCTCAACACCAATCGAGAAAAGTGACTCGCAACGAAACAGTAAAAAGGCTTTGAGTGCTTCGGCTAGATATTGTTCCAACGCTCGACCTGTTTTTGCCGCGCCAGCTCCTCTTCCTCCAAGCGTTTGCGTTCCTCCTCCTGTCGAGCTCTCATGGCCTCCTCCAGCCGTTTCCTCTCCTCTTCCTCCCTTTTGGCTCTCATTTCTGCTTCACGCCTCTCCAGTTCCAACTGTTGGATGTGAAAATAAATGTAAAAAAATACTGGAGCATATTTCTATATCATTCATCAGTTTAGGTTTTAAGACTGCTGACTATTAGAATGCAATCAATGTTATCTTAACCAGAGAGTGCAGCAAAAGATAATAAGATGCTGCTGTAGTCGGGACTATTAGAGGCCTCGATTTCACATGAGAATTTTAGACTTTGTGAGCCGAACTACCGTTTACCTTTGCAGATTTTGACTTCTCCAACTGTTGCATCTGCTCAATGGTTGGAGCCTGTGCCATGGAGTCTATAGGTAAGTCCCACACGCTGCTGCCATCCCACGCTGTTGAGTGATAGAATACGATGCATTACAGCTGCTCTAACATGGAGACTTTTTGGGTTGCAGTCGTGGGATTCAAAAAAAACAAAACAGAAACCAACACTGTACAATATGTGGAGGAGAAACTCACTGCTTGGAGCAGCTTGTTGGAGGTTTGGTGTGCAGGAGGCCTGAGAGGAAGGGTTCTGCATTTCCCACACAGAACCAGAGTCTGGTACAGACAGGGAGCGGGTGACAGGAGGTAGGAGGCTCTCAGACGCTCTACAAAAACATACAAATATAAACATTAACAAATGCCATTGCAGGGCAAGAGTTTTACACAATGAAGCACGGGTGCAGGTTTACAGGTAGGACGAGTGTGTTATCAACCTTGTCTTGAGAGCCTGGTATTGCTGTAGAAGCAGGTTGATCTGCTGTTGGTGTTGCTGTTGCTGTTGAAGAGGAGCTGAGCTGAGAGCTGCAGCTTTCTGCTGGGCCAGGGCCTGAGCATACTGCTGCCTGAACGGTGGAAGAGAGAGGGACAGGAATGAATATCAGTGGATGCATTTGTAAACTGATTTAATGTGGGTATGTATTTTTTTTTATTTATTACAATTTTATTAGGTGTGGTGGAGAGTGATTGTAAGGTACACATTAACTCTGTTACCTATTCCTGTATTAAATGAGGGAAATTAGGTTTATAAAATGTGCACATTTGGATATTTTTATTGTGACAAATGAACAATCATGATAAATAATAAATAAGTGTTTGATCGGAGCCTGCCGTACCTGAGGAGGTATTGATATTGGAGCTGCTGTAACTGGTAAAGATTGAGAGCAGTGAGCTCTTGCTGCCTCTTCAACCTCTCTTGATCACCATCCCCCTGCATTACATAAGACGACACAGTCAGAATCATCGCAGTCAAACAAGCAAAAAGGTACCGCAGCTCGGCACGTCTTGTATTTGATCAGATGCTTAGAAATGACTGGAGAAGTTGTTTTCCTTGTTGCTTTAGAGAGACAGAGACAACGGACGATTTCATTTTAATTTTGGTGTAACTTTAGTTGCCGTTATCACAAGACCAGAGGAGACAGACCATGGATGTGTTGAGAAAATCAAACAGTGGCTATTTCCACTGACTGTGCACTGACAGTGTTACACTATGGGAGGAGTAGAGAGAAGAGTTTAGGTTTACAACATGGAGAGACGGATGCATTTGCACCTTTTCTACATCTGGCTAGTGTGTGGATTTCAATCTGTCTTGAATGCTTCTTGGATTCACATGAGTCACTTCATGACGCATGAAGCCACTATGTGTGAATGGGGTCATAGTTGCATCCGGCCAGTCAAAGTTTGGTCAAGACAGAAAAAATACCAAAACTCAATTGCTACATGAATAACCTCCACAAGACTGAAACAATAATAACTGATACACGAAGGACTCCCTGACACACCTTACTGGGAAAAAGAATATACTACCACACCACCTACAGGCCATTGCTAGTACTGCAAGACAAATAATAAAGCAGGCCCACATTCAGCAAATACTTGCCTGTAGAGGTGGAGGTGCAGGGCCTGGAGTGAACGGTACCCTCCCCCAGATCTTCATAATCTCTCCTAGTGCTTGAAATACTTCGTCACACCCTCTTTTGACTAAGAGAGACATTGTGAAGTAACCAGCCTGGAACCACTCAGCCATTTCATGGTTACTGAATGGACCTGAGAGAGCACAGAGGAGATTCAGGGACGGTTTTAAAAGTACTCGTACAGTATTTTGAGCACCCAAAACCTCTTCCAACCTCACCCTGTATCTCCCCTTGGGGGTCTTTGTAGAACCACTTGAGAGCAGCCTCGTGGGTGAGCGGCAGGCCTGCAGGTTTGGGCTTCTCTGAAGTCTTTGCTGCAAGTCTGTCATCATCCAGCACACCATCCTGTAAGTATGCTACCATCTTTTCTGCCTCCTGGGGAAGGATGGGAGCAAAGACACAGAAAGAATTACGTCACCTAATTGGTTGTTGGGGCTTTAGTGAGCAGAAATTGTGTGACAAGTTGATTTACGGTCTTTAATGGGACACAAACTATTAATAATTTACAAAGGTTTCAATTGAAGAGTAGTAACACAATTTTCTTTCCTCTTCAGTAAGTACAAGATGTTTTTATTTAAAAAGGTTACTAACTTACCTGCTCAAAGTGTTTCAGTCCCTCATCTTCATCTGTGTCGTGTGGCATGGTGGTGGGCCTGCCAATTGGTGCCAAAATACTTGAAGGGAAGTGCAAAGGATTGTTCATGGCCATAGGAACCTCCATGGGCTTTTGCTGCGGTAGCTGAACTGCAGGCGATAGAGCAGACACTTCTACAAAAAACAGTGTGAGACAAAAGCAGATATTAGGAGGTTTTCCATGTAGAAGGGAACCAGCTGGCAAAAAATTTAAAATAAAATAAAAATCATACTTTCACTGTAACTGAAGACTCCAATCCCACCTGCAAGAGTGGTAGAAATGTGAGACATGGGTAGGGACTCCAGCATGCTGTTGGACATGGGCATGTGCAGGGGGACTTTGCAGGGCTCTGGCGGCAGCTCCAGGGGCGGCTGTCGTTCAATTGGCCTCTCAGACTCCTCTGTTCTGCTGGGCTGGCTGTGGGACTGTGCAGGAGCCTGGGGCTCTGACACTGGGGGAGCGACAGGTGACGCAACAGGTGGAGCTTCCTCTGACACTCTTGCCAACTCTAAAAATAAAAATGTTAAACATAAATCACAGTGGTGCTTTTCTATAGCTGAACTTAAGATTCTGCGCACGATGTAAAAGAGGCGAAGGAAAATTCAAACAATGTGGAAATCAGTTTAAAAAGAAAACAAACACAGATTTCCACTTCTTTTGACTTGATATCTATGCCTGTCAGACAACAAAACATTTCTACAAAAATGCATTTTGAAAAGAAATCTTCACTGAAACTATCAAAGTTACTAACCTTTTCGTTCAGCCTCTCTTCTGGCCTCTGTTTCCGTTTCTTTGGTCTCCTTGAGCTGACTGTCGTCCTCCTCTAGACCCTCTTCACACTCTTCCAAGGGTTTGAAGTCCAGCTCCGCCTCCTCCAGGATCGGCTCCTTTGAGGCTTTCTGAATGCACAACAAAGAATACAATCACAGTGACATTTTAACAATACTTCATTTAAAAGTCTTTGCAATTCGTTGATTTATTTGAATCCCTTTTCAGGTCTCGTCTTACCTTGAGTGACAGAAAGGCCCCCGATGAGTCGAAGGTGCCCGCCTCCTCGTCTGCATCCTCCAGACACCACTCTGGCAGGCTGTCCCTCTCGTCCTCCAGGCTGCCACTGCCTGACCGTGGCCTCCTGAAGCCGCGCTCGTCTTCTCTCGCATCAAATGGGAAACGGCGACGCTGATCTGGCCACCCTGCTGACCGAGGCCCGTCTGAGGAAATGGGGAAAAGAAAGTTAGCATTGTATATTCAATCTTAATCTCATGATCTACCGTGAACAGCAACTTTTTGATTACCAGTAGCGCTACTGATCAAAGTGCGTCCACATACAAAAGCATGATTTTTGAGCTTGTACAATAAAAGATTTGCGGTTCGAAAGCACAGGGAAGTAAAGAAAGGAGACACAAGTGCACCACTGAATTGCACCCTTCATAAAAATGTGCTCTTATTGGTACCTGTCATATGATCATCACGAGAAGAACGCCAGTTCTCACTCTCCGAACGCGTGAAGTCGTGCTTCCTCGGCAGGCCTGTTCCAGCATCCTCGTAGTTGCCTCGGACTGCAAAGAGTAGGTGGGATGGTTAAAGGTAAAGCCATAATAATTTTACTGATAACTGCCAGATTAGCAAACTCACTTAATGCATTCAATCAATCAAAAATGAATTGTCAATTGTGTCATTTACACCTACTAAAACAACCTGAACTTGCTCTAGGTCAATTATTAAACTTGTACAAAAGAACTTGCACACTTACTGTGATTCATTGGAAAATGTCCTGGAGCTACTTCTGCTAGGTTGACAGAAAATAAAAAGTACATAAGCAAGTGCATTTGCCAATGAGTACATCATGTATTGATTGAATGAGCACCAAAAGTTAACACCAACCTGTTTCTTTTCGACCTGGCTTTTCAAACCTTCTATCTCCCCTGGTGAGAAAACAAAACCACACATTTTGTAAAGTCAAAACAAAAAGATGATTTAATTGCTGTCTATCAAAAACAAATTTTAAACATCAGTGCGTGGTCACAACATGGTCAGATTTTTACAACAAAACTTGACATCACAAATGGATATTTTAATACCTTTCTTCCCAGCTTTGGGAGCGATGCATCTCTCTCCCTCCACGACCAAAACCTTCCACATCATCAAAACTTCTTTGGTAAAACCCTCCATCTCCTCTTCCCCGGCCTGAAAACATCCACAGGTTGAAATTATCTAATATAATCTAAAGAGGTCTGATGACTAATGACATGTGCAACTGCTAGGCAGTAGGTCGGATATGTAACATTGCTACCAAAGGACCAAATGTGGTTCAAACATCAGCAGAAGGTTTATCACACACGCATGCACGCATTGACTTAGGTGACTTTTGAGGACATTACATAGACTCTCTGGAGACTTACTCTATGGTTAAGCACTTTTCCAAATCATCTTTTTCTCCCCAAAAGGACAAGACATGCTCAATTAACTGATCTTTAGTCTGAAATGTTTCCCCGAAGGTAGACTAAGTCAGAAACACGCACACCACACACACAAAACTGAACTGCCATCCTCCATTACACATATCTGCTGAAACACGATGCGGTGTTTTCCCTTTGGCTTTTAATCCAGAAGATGTACAACAAACACAAACAAACTCTTGTGGTTTTGTGGTTGTGGCAGACAAACAACTATATAGTGCACTGCTGTCAGCATCTGATTTTTGTACCTATGCCTACATCCGTTTCATAATAAAAGCCTCTGTATGACATGACTCAAAGATCCTTCAATTTAGGTGGTTTGAAAAGGTTCACACAAGCACAAAGAAGCAAGTATTGCTATATACTAAACTTCTCTAAACACTTATGTCTGACCAACAGCAAACTTAAGCACTGTAAAACAACATTGTAAAACAGTATGCAGTGTTAGCTGACTGGAGGATGTATATAGGTGTCTGCATGTGTGCGTGCTACTAGCATTCTCATTGCAAACAGGGTTATTCATGTTTGAGAGACACATCAATTATGAGTTCAAGCAGCTGGGAAAGCGTATGCTGAGTCAGCACAATGCCTACAGAGTACTAATATTAGACCCCTTGTCTCAAGCTGTTGCCAAATTGGTGGGATTCTTCAAAGTCATCTTAACTATCTGCAGTTGTTACGACTTGTGAAACTGCATAGAGAGAGTAGCTAAATAGATAAAAACAAAAGGCTCATTTAAAATATGGAATCTACCATAGTGCTTCCATAGCATAAACACACAATGTATGATCTAAATTATATTCTTACCTCTACCCCTTGAGGTACTTCGGCCTCTTGGTGCCCCTACTATTGGACCGCCTCCTCGCCCTGTCAGGCGAAGTACAGCTGCACTGTTTACAGACATGGAAAAATTTCTCTGCAAATACAAACAAGGGGAGGGGTGCAAGGGGACAAACAGCAAGCTTTCAGCTCTCTCGGTACAATCCAAGAAATGACAATAAGTAGCCAACTGGCCCGAGGCCAATATGACATTAATTTTGGTCTGGTTGATAAATCAGGAAGTGTTTCTGATGTTACCATCTCTCACCAAGATAGAGACCTGAGATTATAACTCCTACCTGTTCCTCCTCGGTAAAGGACACGAGTGCCAGAGGCGGCAAGGGCTCCTCTTGCAAAATGGGCAGAAACTCCTTATCGTGTAGGTCTATAGGGATCTGGAAGAGAGAATTAAACAATTACAAGCGTCACTGTTAAGATGCATAAGGCATCATAAGCATGTGTTATAAAAAAAACAAGTAAGGAAGATGTAAATTTAATCTCTGCAGGAACATAATTTGCAAATAACACTGACTGCAAGCCTGTATCAACAGCCAAGATGCAGCCATTATATGCATACCAACCTTGTTATCCTTTACATAAAGTGCTAACATTTCTTCTCTCCCGTAGCGATAGTCTGCAAGTTTATACTTTGGCAATGCAGGTGAGAGGGGTGGAGAGGCAACCGCACAGCCGCTCCCACCACCACTGCTGCCACCACCTCCAGACAGGGCACGGAGCCTGCAGAGAGGGGGGGGGGGGGTAGTAGTAAAAGCAGAAGGGACAGAGGAAGGGGAGACACTGTAGCTGAGGTGGCAATAGGCATGTCGGAACATGTATGGAGGTGCACTGGGCCACAACAGAATACCAGTTTCACAACCTACAAATCATTTTTTCCCTCCCATTAATCATGAACAAATGCCAGTTCATTTACCATTCTGGTCCAAAGTTAAGTGTCTGGGTTTCGGCCATTCTTCTTTGAAGTTCTACAAATACAAAAAGGATGGAAAAGGATTAGTGCCACTCAGTGTATATACCATTGAGGTATAACAGTGCTGTTGAAAAACGAATTAAATGCAAGAAGACAAATGTATACATGTCCACTGTTCTTTCACTAGGCAAACATATATTAAGCTATAGCGATTACTATGTTCCATCAACAAAATTTAATTGCAATTCTGTTCTGCTGATTTTTGCTTTTGAGGTTGAACACTTGTCTATGCATACTGGGGTTGAGTACTTGATTCATTATCACAAACCAGTAAAACTAAAATCATATATTTTTCATCCCAATATATATATTAAATCAATGTATAGCTACACAAACATTATTACCTAATTTGTAATGCCGTTTTACAATACCTGTTTATGTAAATGTTTTATTTCACTGATTTATTTTTACCATAGAATGATTCAGCTCAAAAGAATTTGGGAAAATACTTTTCATCACCTCCCTTAATGTATTACAACTCGGGATATATAGCCCACCCCTTTAGCTCACAAGTAGTGTACAATTTCAATCTGCTAAAGCTATTTTAGGAAGTCTCGCAGCCGGCAAGGAGGGTATGTCAGACAACTGTAATTGACAACGGAAGTTGCCTTTACTTTAGCAAATAAAGTACAAAAACATATTCACATTTAGCCAACAAGGCTAGTTGTGTGTCTCCACTTCTTAGACTTCTCTTTTCACCTGAAAGCAAGGATTAGCTACGTAGCGAGGATTCCCCACATATCGGGCACAAAAGGCGACAGTAGACTCACCATTACCACTGACCATATGGAAGCCAGGATAAGCCACGTGTAAGTTGGTAGATAAAGCAATAAATACAGCAACTCAACTCCTGCACGCTTTGCACTTCTGCCAGTGTTAGCCTAAAGTGAAAACCGTCCGACTGGCTGAGTTTACATAAAGTTTTGACTTGTCTAGAATTATTTAAGAGCCAAAAGCACCAATTGCCCAGTCACAACTTTTATCAGTTTGATTTATGTCAGACATGGATTTCTGATAAGGGGAAACGGCTTAAGTCAGCTGAAAAAAATGAATGACCAATACGATCTTGTAAAGTTGTACGGATAGTTACCTAGTGCAAAGCACTGAATCCACCATATAAGTTTACGATAAAGCTAATCGAACAGGAAAACAGGGAATACACAGGTATACTCTCTGTCTATCTATGTTAGCCAGACCGACCCATCCTGTTGTTATCGATCACACTGAAGCTAACGTTAGTTGCCTTACTGAACAATGTCAGAAGTTGGCTTGCAATGCTCACTACGAGCCGCGATGGTCCCTCGGGAAGGTTAAGTGGAAATCATCGGTTACCAGCATTACGTTAGCTAACGTTAACGCAATAAGCTAACCAGTTAAATAAACAACAAACTTGGATAATTGAGCCCATCGTGGGACACTAGTAACTGGCGTTAGCCAACACATTTCCTAACGGTTAGAAGTTGACAGTAGATATACAGTTAGTTATGTCCAATGGTGGCAGCAGAGTTGAAGCTAATTAAAGTGCCACTTGCTACATGCTGGTGCCACACCAGAGTATCTTCACTGGCTAGCAAGACGATAGCCAACATTGGTTATGCTAACGTGTTAGCTAGCTGCAATTGGCCAACTAACGCTAGCTAGCTATCAGCGTTACATCCCAACGTAGCGAATGTATGCCTGTTATACATGAAGATATAGCTAGCTACATATGTATTGTAGTATAGTATAGTTTAGTTTAGAAACGGCGTCTTGTCATGTATTATATACAACATATGTAACAGTGATCTGGCATAACTTAACCCCTATACTCAACACTTGTAGCTAGCATGCTAACAAGTTGGCTAACTAGCCACACGCGGCCTTCGAGCAGCCTGGATCCACAACAAAATTTCCTTGTCAAACCGTGCCGCACACAGACCCACTAGAGCCCGGTGCTGCAAGGCCAAGTATACATGGTGGTTTAACAACAGTCCCAGGCACCCCAGCTCGCCAGAATATGGCTCTCTGACATGTCACTTTACTTAAATGTACGAATTTTCTTTGCTAGTGTATTAAACTTTGGCTGTCTTACCTCTGCTTGTTCTGACAGCACAAGGTTTGTATGCGAGGTGTGTGGCTCTCTCTGGGCTCTCTCTCTCTCTTCGTTTTCCACAAGATGGCTGAGGATAGGTCACATGACACCAGATAAAACCCGTATGCCGTAGAAAGATTTGCTGACTAGTAACATACGTACTCACAAACAACGAGGTGAATATTACCACTGCATGTATCACTGTCCTGGTATATGCTCCTGCTGTGCACAGTATACAGACATTGCGACCATGTCACATGAAATTACGTATAAACAAATCGGGTATTACTTTGTTTTTACACACCATAAGTATTGATGAAGGGACATGACACGGACCTTACCTGCCACCCCCAAGCACACAGCAGAGTAAGTTTCTCATATACACCATCCGAAAATGTGTGTATTTAAAAGATTGTTCACAAAATAATTACCATATTGACTAATGTCCAAACTCCCTAAAATGTCTTGAACGTTTTGTAATTTTTGTTAAATCTCAAGCAAATCCCTTAGTCATTAATGTTGGATGCCTTTTTTAATTAATTCTAATAATCTTTCTGTCTTAATTTGTTAGTTACCTTAAGGTTGACATATTACTAAACTACAAACTTACAGACTAACTGGTTCATGACTCAGGTGTGTCATTTTGCTAATAGCGAATATACATTTTAAAAACAGTTAACGCTAAATAACAATAAATAATTTCGTTATGTTTACTGACTTACGAGTCAAACTGCATCTAGCTAACATAACATGCTAATAATGAGCTATCTTCTGCTGGGTTGAAGTTGTTTGGCAAAGGCCAATTTAGAGGTAACTTTAATGTTGGCATACTTCTAAGTAGCAATAGGCATGTAAAGAGGCACTTTAATGATAATCATTTTATAAATTATGTTGTACAGTCAGTCCACATTGTTGTGAAAGTACCGCAGGTCCTTTGTGTCATTGGTTTGAATTCTCTGTTGGGGAGGTACCTTGAAATAGGAGGTTCATGAATTCCCACAGTGATACACTGAGGAGACAGTTGCAATTTTGTGACGTCTCACTTCCTATTAGTTGTGACTTGGCTCGTTGGTCTAGGGGTATGATTCTCGCTTAGGGTGCGAGAGGTCCCGGGTTCAAATCCCGGACGAGCCCTCATTTTTATTTAAAGTTGTTGCCTCCGTTCTCCCCTTATCACTTTTAGTCTTACCTTTGTCTGTCCTGCAGTAATAAATAAATTATTGAATAAAAAATACAAAAAGTATTATTATATTGAAGTATTAAATCAATAAATGCACAATGAAGAAAAATATAAAGGAATAAAGAGATTTATAACTAGTAACAAAAAAAATGAATGTACAGTTTGATTATCACATCTTATTTATGTGCTTAGATGATGTAAGAAGAAAATTGATAATTGAAAAAAAAAAGAAAGGTAAATTGTAAAAGCATTGACCCCGACGTGATTTGAACACGCAACCTTCTGATCTGGAGTCAGACGCGCTACCGTTGCGCCACGAGGTCTGAAACATGGTTAAGAAATAGATAAATTATAAACACCAACTTGCTTGCTGTATATCCTGGATTTATATATGAATTGTGGTATGAATAAGTCTATAGTAGTAGCCCGTTATTAACCCACAATTGTTACACTTACATAACCCTTTTCACTGTAATAATGTGACATGACTAACTGTACTGACCTACAAGGCCGGTTAGCTCAGTTGGTTAGAGCGTGGTGCTAATAACGCCAAGGTCGCGGGTTCGATCCCCGTACGGGCCATCAGAGCTTTTTGCAAAACGTCTAGAATTATTAATTTGGTGTATTTTACATTATTAATTAGAATCTGTACAACCTGTAAATGGTCATAACATACTGGGTTTATTATGATAGCTGTTTACTAGCTCCTGAGAAATTAAACTTAAATGGTAAATAAATAAACACCCTTGAGATCCTTGAACACAGTATTGATTCTGTAATTCCAAAACATCAGAGTCATGGCGTTGGTGGTATAGTGGTTAGCATAGCTGCCTTCCAAGCAGTTGACCCGGGTTCGATTCCCGGCCAACGCAGCTTCCTTTTCCCCCCTTGTTTGAGTTAGTGCTGTTAATATCTTGTAACATGAAATAGAGTACATGTTTGCTAAATATATTGAAGATTGAAGTCATTTCTTTATCTGAGTAAAGTCTCTTGAGAGGGCCCAGTGCTGGTGACCTCATAGACGTTACAGAGACGAATTACATTTGTGGTTGTTGCTTCACTAATGAGTGTGCTCAGCCTCCCACATTAAAAGCTGGTGGTTGAGAGAAACCAACCATTAGTTTGTTAAATAATAACTACACACTGAACACACACACAGCATTGTTTAGTAATAGTTGTAGACTGTAGCATTGATAGAAGGAGTTTTCCTTAACAGGAAATGTGACACTATTTCTCCTCTACCCAGTAAGTTCATTTGTTATCCTATTCACTGGGGTTTATCCTGCTTACCCTCTTTTTCCATCTGTTGCCATGGATATGCTATTCCTATGGCAACTGCAGGTCTTTATGGATGCCCTCGGGCCCCCACCGTAGAGGACTCTCTGAACCTTTCATTACACATTCCCTTCAAGCTCACAGACAAATCAAACAAGTAGCACACACTCTAACTCTGTCTCTCTAACTGTCGCGCTTTCTTTCTTTCTCTCTGTGTCCCCCCCCCCCCTTGTGTCTTTGCACTGCTCTGACCCTTTAGTCGTCCTCCTCTGTCTTACTTTCCCTTGACGCACTGCACATGTCCTCAAGACACCCACACAGCTGTTTGTTGTTTCAGTGTAGGCCTACATTATTCCTAAATGACACAGCATGCACTGTGTACGTGACACTAGATGCCAGTACTGGTCGGAAGCGGGATGTGATCCGATTTGTAGCACACGTATCGCTGTCATTAGAGTCAGCGCGCCAAGCTTTCAAATGTTTCTGTGGCAATGGTAACCAGAGCTCCATCTTCAAAGATGCATGAGACGTCTTGAGCAACGCAGAATAGAGTCTGAGGCTCTGCCAGGGAAAGTGTTTCGAGTGTTCAGAGAGAGTGAAAGAAATGGAGGGGCGAGGCTCGTGCAGATGACAGTAGAGTTGCCAGCGGCAGTGAGGGCCCAAGTTGTAGCAGAGTGCACTCAGGACTGTTCACTGTGTGTGTGTGTGTGTGTGTGTGTGTGTGCGCGCGTGTGTGTGTGTGTGAAGGGCAGGTGGGGGGGCCTCCACCTGCTGAATGAACACCGTCAGTGTCGGGGAGTACCATGGGCTACGGGTGGGCTCAGCCCTGCTCAGCATTGTGGCCGGCTGCATCATCATTGGGGTGTCCAGGGAGTGTGACGCTGATGCTGTAGGAGGTATCTTCCTGGGAGCGGGGGGCCTAGGTGAGTGTTTGTGAAACTGCTTAGGAACTACTGAGCCAGTTGTGGGAAAGTCATTGGTTATCTAAACCCATACACTGAAAACTAACGAAAGATTAGTTAGTATAATATAGTATAATAGTGGATCAACCATAATATTCTGGTCTTGGAGACCCCTGGTCCTCTTTAACATCTTTAAAAAAACATACATTTAGCGATACTTCATGGCTTTTCCTAATTTTGCTTTTTAAACATGATTTTGACCTGATGACATGTTTCGACAGGCAACTGCAGAAAATGACACATTACTTCTGTTTGTAGTCTCAGAGACCTCGGCTGTAAAATATGGTTAAATAGTGTACAATGGATTTTCATATGCTCTGTATCTATAATTGGTGTTCACAGTATGCTCCAACTACAATCTTCATTTCTCTTTTTGTAGTTTTATAACAGTTTGTTCATAAGAGGTCAGACCTCTTTGGGGAATAACTGAGCCCAAACATTAAGTTAAGTCATTATGTAATAATAATTTGCTCTACATTTCATTGTGGATGAGTAATTGGAAAACCTAAGGAACACATAATCTTTCTTGCATTGCCCCAAAAAATTATATAAAACATGAAATATTTTGCACATTTCATCTTCTTTCACTTCATCAAATGGGCAAGCTTAAGTTGTGGCAAAGGAAAAGGTTAAATACTTTTCTACACAAAAGAAATGTATATTTATATTAGGTTTTGTTATTGTTATTATTGTCATGCATGCAGTGAGGCTCTAAACAATGAGGAAGTAAAGTCTGTGTCAACAAAACACAAGGTTTCAAAAAAAGAAATCTCAGAGTATTGTTTGGTTCGAGGACACACTCGTAAACTAAAGAATATTTGTTTGGAAAAAACATAGGATAAAAAATTCGGATGAAAGATCTATAATCTGTGACACTGTCCATCCACCGCTCCTGAAAAACACACCACCGCCATGTGATCATTTGTAACCGGATCAAATGTGTAACTGGAACCGACTGGTTAGCATGCGCTGCCAAGATAAAGGAGTGTCTCAGTTGCTTTCCAGGAGCGAAAGAGCGAAGGGCAGGGCTTTTGATCTCTGATGATTTGATCAGCTTTCGATAATTATTTGGTCTTTCTAATGTGCAATTTGGAAAATCAAAACTATGCACAGCCACGTGACGGAGACATTCACTCTGGCAACACTCGTGTAGCTAAGTAGCATCTAATTATGTGTTATGGGGCTTATGTGCCTTGATGCCTCCTCCGACACTCAGGCTGACTAATGAGTATGAACAGAGTGTCCTCGACAGATTCTTTGCACTCCTTCTGCAGTTTCATGACATTTTAAGCACATACATGCATCACAGCCACCCCCATGGCCTGCCAAGGGTTTAACGCCAGCTCTTGTGGCTTCTAAGGGAAATCAATAACTGTGTTGAATTGGAGTGCAGAGCCACTGAGAGGAACACAAGCCCTGCGGTTCAGTTATTACTTTATACTTTGAGTTGAACAGGAGGAAACATCACACACTGCACTGTACAGTGTGTCCGGTACACTCAAAATAATCTGAAGGCTGTTTCATCAAACAATCTCATTGCTGGTCATGAAGTATGAGAACTTATTTGAAAAAGGGAAGAGAGCTTTGCTACCACCCGGTGTGGCTCACAGGCAATCTGTAGCGCTTAGACTTTGTATTTCAAACACTTGAACATATGAAATTAGCAGATGGCAAGACATCGTAATAAGATTAGATTTATGCTTTTATACCACAGTGAAATGTGATATCACTTTATAAAGAGATCTCAGATCCTGCAGTGCACAATACTTTTGTCCACTCCTAGTTTAGTGCAAATTCAGGGCAAAGTATGCATATGATTGATTATCATTTCTTTTGAACCCAAGATTGTGACAAATATTCACACCAACACTTCAGTTAATCTGTTATGACTTTGTTTTAATTCAACAAATAGTAATTAGGACACTAGCTGCATTTTTATATCATTCATCAAATGAATTATGCTATCTGCTTTCCAGGCCTGCTCATATCGATCTACCCCTTCATAAAAGCCTGGCTGAACATCAACAATATTCTTCCATCCTTTGGTAAGTTGTGTGATATTTTTATTCGTTGTACAATTCAATTTAAATACTTCAATCACACGCGCCACGCTGTGTGTTCACCACATTAATGAAAGACGATAATGGGGACGTTGTTTTGGCTTCTTCCCAGGAAACTTCAGAGTGCACCCCACACCCTCCAATCCCGCTCCCGATCAACCTGTAGAGACGCTAAGAAGAGAAGGTGAGTAAGTGAGCCGGCCTTTTTTTAAACAGAAAGGCAGCCAGGCGTACATCGGCATCGTATGACACTCAAAGATATTGTGTTCAGTTTGCTACTTGAAAGTGAGCCACCATGTCCTTGTCTCTGTCTGCACACTGGAGAGCTAAGAGTTAACACCAGTGAGAGAGGTGTTGTGTCTAGGTGCTTATTGCAGAGCATCAGTCATCTCTCTCATATCTCATGGGAAAAAAGACAAAAAGACATGCCGTCTTCTTTCACAACAACTTTATTTTTACCCAAATGGAAAAAATGAGATCAAGGAAAGTGCAGAGAGAAACTGACTAAAACATCACAGGGTGACATGATAATAAACATTTTCATGTAAAATATACTCTATATTAGCATCATACAGTGCTGTAATTGCAGATGGTAAGACACTGTTATACTGTGATGCTGAGCAGCCACCCATACATGTATGAAATCAGATTAACGCTATTTGAAAAGTAAACATACGTTGTTGTGGTCCAATGAAAAGAACTGAAATAAAAATATAAACGAATATAATTATCTATTCAGGTAACATAGATATACTTTGTAAGTGTATTTTTTTATAGTTATTTTAGAAATTTCATTTAAAGTAACTCCCCATGATAATAAAAAAGGTGTCTTTGTGCATGAAAAACCTAGCATTTAACTTTATTCTAACATATATAACCCAGCACTAACTCTTGATTCTTTAATGATTCTTTAATTAATTAAAATAATTAAATGAATTCCTAAAGTCCTGAACAGATTAACTGCTGGCTCTATATTGGGTTTTTTGTGTGTTATTTTTTTTTATTACAGAAAACACATGTATTATCATTATCAAACCCAAATGTTCCTGTAATAATTCACTGGGTGGAAAAAAAAGTTGGTGAGCATTGCCTGCTTGATATTGTGAGTTAGTATTATAAGAGCAAAGAACTATGGGATGGCAATTTCTCCTGTGATTTCCTCAGCACTCAGAGAGTTGTCATCATGGCTGCAGAGATAATCCTGGCTCAGTTCCCTCTGTTATGGATATTTATCTGCACCCATACAGTCATATGACATCTGTTGTTACTTATACATGTAACATGCTTTTTGTAATTGAATGTACTTTTAAGTGGTGAAGACAGATAGGTAAGTGAATACAGGTGACTACATGATGGACAATCCAGCTCTTGCTAACCTTCATAGTACAACACAGCTCTCAGATTTCCACAGTTTAGTGAAACATGTAACGTCACACTGAAAGTTGTGTTTATCTGCTCTCCTGTGCTCTTGGCAGCGACTCAGAGTCAACTGAATCTGGAACGTTCTAAGAGTCGAATGGGAACCTTTGTGGAGGGCGGACCGATGGCTGAGACCAACCCAGATGAGGGGTATGAGAGCGATATTAAATCCTGTGAATGGTGTTCTTGTGCAGATAATGTGGATTAGCGGGTTGACCGGGTCGCAGGATGGGTTCACGTCCCATTTGAAGTCACAACCACAGTCATTTGCTCAAAGCTCAGGCAGACGTGCGGCAACAGGACCGTCTTTAAACCATGATCCTTCCCTCACCTCAACCAAGTAGTTCTTCTTTCAAGATTCTCAGCCTAACCACATTTTAATAACTGCAGTTACAGATGACAAACAATATATGTTGTCCTTTCATTTGGAGAACATTTTGTGGAAAGTTTTCTCTCTCCATTCCAGCGTGTCTCCAAACTTCCTGCAACAGACAAAAAACAAAATCTCAGATCCCCATAACTGAGCCAGAATCCAAACAGCTCTTGATTTGCCCTCTTGAATCGTTACGTTCTAATATTTGGACACACTGCTTTCTACCAATCTATGTCATCTGTCAAAGAATACTGCAGGACATTAGTGGCACATGTTTCTATCCATAAAGCTGTGCATTAACACAAGTGGAACAATTGCTTTTATTTACGATAGTAACAGAGATCTTCTGGGATATTTAGCATTCACGTTCATTCAATTTCATTCCACTGTTAAACATTATGCTGCCCTGCCAAACAGAGACATAAGCCACTTCAAAGCAGTGCAATGGTTTGACCTACACTGTTTAGATGTGTGTCTGAGTTCTTGTGGGTTTGACTTGGTATGGATTGGTCTACGTGATTTGGTGGCTAATTAATCTTATTCTGTGTTGCCTTGTTGTGTTATGTCCAGCTTTTTATGCCACAGTTTAAAAGAGAATGTGATTCTGTATTATAAAATATGATGAAGTGCCAACAACATAGTTTACTTTGACAAGATTAAACTGTTGTACTGATTTGTGGAGAAAATTGTTCTTGATGACAGGAGACAAGTGGGTAGTAAACTTCTTTTTTTTTTATCATAGCAAAATTGTCACAGCCAACAAAACACCTTACATAAGAACATGTGCTTTCTTGATGCCTGTCCGATCAATTTAGAGGAGAAAAGTGATCATGACAAGGTGTCACCTCCTTTTCATAGTCAAACAGCCGCATTGGGTGTTTTTGCTGTGGTAACCCAGATACTGAATAGATGTCAGTCAGTCAGATTAGGTCATTCATCTGCCATGCACGGCATGTGTTGGTCTGTGTGACACCAAACATATACATGTGTACATTGTCCTTCAAAACGAAACATTTTTACAAACCTGTGAGTAATGTGAAAAATAATAATTGTTGTTAGATCAAGACAATAAAGGTCATGTTTATGTTTATTGCAATGCCAATGTTAGTTTCCAATCAGGCCATAGCTTGTGTGGCACAATCATGTAAAATGATCATTTCTTTTTCTTTTCTTTTGAGGAAAAAAGCAGGATAACTGGGCAACATCAAGACCTCTTCAACCTCTTTAAAGAATAAAGCGTTGAGCGTTCAGTCACTGAGGTTCACTGTTATTCATTGTACACATACCAACACACTAATTATGCAGTGCAGTCATCGAAACCTCTATTGTAAGTTATGGCGGGAAACGTAAAACAAGTTGTCACAAATTGAAGGAAGACACCGTATACAAATACACTACCGTTCAAAAGTTTGGGGTCACCCAAACAATTTTGTGTTTTCCATGAAAAGTCACACTTATTCACCACCATACGTTGTGAAATGAATAGAAAATAGAGTCAAGACATT
>JAVQJD010092135.1:0-10000 GCA_036023655.1 Nannoperca australis
CCCCCCCCCCTGCTTTTTTTTTAAAGGAAAGCCAACTGGAGCCGTTCTTTGGACTCCAGGCCAGGGGCTCCAGGAAAGCATTGCCTCCAGCCAAAGCACATAGTGTGAAATGAGAAGCTAAAGCTTGAATGTGCTTTTGTTTATCAGAAAACTGCACTCTAAGTGGGATTGGCAGCGGAGGGGCCCAAACTCCATAAGTCATATAGACTGGCTCGGGCCGAAGTGGGGATGGCATGGCGAGGCTTCAGGCTTGAGCGGTGCAGCTAAAGGCAGCTCGTCAGTCAGCCACTTGGCAGCCGCTGCCCCCCTTCATCGCCCCACTCCTATAATCTTGGTTCCAACACAAAGGCGGGGATCAAAGAGGTCAATCTAAAGTAGGAAAGATGTGGTCACGAGTTGAGAAAATAGAGGCGAGGAAACATTTGATATCCACCGGTCTGGTTGGAGCAGCGCTGAAGGGAACTCCACAAGTCAAACCTAAGCTCGGGGAACTGGGAGCGAAGATTTCTGGGTGCCAAAGACCGATCAGTTTTAGAGATGGATTGTATGAGGCGATGCATGACCACGAGGTGTTTGGCTCCAAAGTGGCACAAAGAGAACTTCAAAGTAGGCAGAAAGTTATGAAGGGGCTCAGAGCTTTGGATGAAGCTGGACGACGTTGGAGGACTCGGCGGGGACAAGAGACAAGCAGAGTGTTCAGGGAAACCTGACTTCCACCGATTAACTCCCGAGTCCGTTTGTGAGGACGTGAAAGTTGAAAAACCTCAATGTTTTCACGTGCAGTCTGTAGCTTCGAGCTGTACAACTTCTGTGCGACTCCAGAGGTAACAGACAAAAGTAAAATGTTTTACAGTGTCAGAGTACAGAGGAAGCGTCCAGCAGAGGGATGTTTTATATAAAATGTTGTTGCCTCCTGAATGAGACTCACCTGTTTTCACTTACCTGGTTCTCAGTCCTTCGTCTAATTGATATCAAAATGACTGCAGACTTTTACTTTACTGAACATTAAGGCCACCTTGGGTTTTGTTTGAATGTTTGTGTGTATTTTATTGTTTGTATTTGTTATTTTTCTTTAGTTTTCTCTTTATTGTGATCTGTTAAATATGTAAAAATGTAAAATACTTTGAGTTTTGGATGCCATAATAAATACTGATGTTGAGAAAAACATTGGAATTGATCACGAAGACGTCTGGACCCTGATTGTAAAGCAGACCGTAACAAACTTCATCTAAACTTTCACTTTGCCAGAATTCAGTATGTTAATGTTTCAGCAGAGCGGAGCGACTTTCTGTGCGTCAAAAGTCACTGTCACAGTGTTTTCTGGTGGCCTTTAATGTTCCTTTAATGTGTCGCCAGGGGGAGAAGCAGGCTGTAGCCACGTAGGTGTGAATCTTCAGTATTACGTAAAGATTTCCTTCACTGCTTTTCATTTGGACGTTCATGTTTAGAGAAAAGAGTTATTTGCAGTCTCAGCTGAGACACAGAGCTGCGTCGGACAGCCTGGTCTCACGAAATGTTCATTATTAAAATGCACGAGCACAGAAGTTGCATTTCTGCAGCGTTAAAGGATCGCATGAAGAACCGAAAACTTAAAGCACTTTAGGTCTGTAATTCTGCGGCAGAAGGGTAGGATGTGGAGTTCAGGGGGCGGGTGGATGTGTGTGAACTCTGGTTCAAATCCAGACTGTTATGAAAAAAAAATTCAATTAAGTTTTCGTATTTGATGTGGCCAAAACCTCCCGCCCCCACCCCCTCAAATTGTTTTCCTAACCCCAACCCTCCCAAGCAGGTTGGGCTGAAAGGGCTTCACTCTTAAATCAATGTTTCTAGGTTATTCTACTATCCTGTTGCAGCGTTTAATGCTGTTTAATGCTTTAAAGTAAATAAATAAATACAAATAAAAAGAGCGAGCGATATATTCAGTGCTAAATTATTTGCAAATGTGTTAGGAGAAAGTGTTGTCTTGAAAAAGCAAGATGGCAGTATGGTGACATGCTGCAAGCTACTGTAACTGTGTGCATCTATCTCTCTGTAGCACTGTGTGTCATATTAATACACACGACAGTTGTGCACAAGACATCCATAAGAAGCGTGTAATTATACAGCCATATAAAAAAGATCACATCTAGGGTTTGACTATCTGACAATGCATTGCTGTGTGCAGCCAAACATTTTTTAAATCCCTCCAAACATTTATTTTAAGTTCTAGTGGAGATCCTAAAGTTGCCCAAGATACCAAAAAATGTCAGAGGTTTTTGGGGGAAAGTGTATAAAATCTAAAAACACAACGTCCTGGAATATTTCCATTTGATCAAATGGTGCAGCTTTAATATATAACCATCATGAATATTGCGCAGTGATGTTGTCAGATAGATGATAAGATAATTTTAACAACCCTAAAGATACGTAGGTGGAAAAAAGTGAGGAAAGTTATGTGCTAGGGGGTTAAAACATGTACTCAAGGTCAAGAGGTCATTCCATATTTTAAAGGATAAATCTGGCGATATTTAATATTTTCCGCGGTGCCATAGAGATCTATTTATTAACTTGAATCTGCAAAGTAACTAGTTACTGAAGTTATGAAATAAAGGTAGTGCAGTAAACACTGTCATCCGCGACTAGAAATAGTGCCCTACAAATGCACTACTTCCTCCTGTTTGAGGAATGTTTGGTAATAACTACAGTGCCCAGCTAATTATTTAGTCTTTTTTTAAAGGAAAATATATATTTGTGACCCTTCTTTTCTTTTTTTTTTTATTCTTCAGTTGGAATAAATAGTCTTGGGTGCTGAGAGCCACAGACGGGGGAAGTTGGAAAGTTTTGAGGGATGGAATAACACTGTTGGTTTTGGTGTTTTCATGGGATTTGTTAACAATAACGAGAATATAGATTGTCACCAGCCTTATACATCAAAAAATATAATGTGGCTGTGTGGGATATTTCTTTCTTTTGAAAGTGAAAGATAATATTTTGTGTCCACGCTACGTAATCTGTATTTTAGCTTTTGTGCCCCTTTCACAAAAGCCTGTGTGGCTTCCTCCACTAATCAGGGGTTAAATGTGTCATTCGAGCACCATCCACTGTATCCACTGTGTAGTTGATTTTGAAAGGATTAAGGTTGTTACCGACTTTCTAAGTCAATCCAGGGATTTCAACAGGCAAACATCCAATCTCAACAAATCTGCTTCAACAGACTGTGCCGTGAAACCACTCTCATTGATATCCAATACACTTGAGGGCCAAGATACTTTGCGGCTGGTCCTGTTAAACAACACTGCAACACAAAGCCAGCACATCATCGCCGTGCGTTTACTCCACTGCAGCAGCCCTGCGTTACTCTTTCATTTAAAAAGCTGTACCACTTTCAGTCACTCGAGGACAGACACAAAGAGCAGGCGCTTTTCAAAGGGCCCATTGTGGAGCCCAGTGAAATTATTCAATTAGTGAATTTAGCACCTGATCTGGTTAGCCAGTAGCCCCGAGGACGCTACAGCTGCACGAGAGACAGAGAGAGAGAGAGACATAAAAGAAGGGGGGGGGCTGGACAGACCAGACGGTGTAATATTCATTACCTCCCACTCCCCCCTGTTTTATGACAGTGAAATTACCCAGTATTCATATCACACACTGTAAAATATTTCTTTTCATAACACACATCTATCGCCCTTTACAGTGCATGATATTAACACGAATTGTAAGCATACATGCATTTTGTAAAACAGCTTGTAAGATTTGTCATTTGGGGGTTTTCCCGGCTGCATTCAGCCCTGATGTCCTCACTCGTACGACATGACACTGTGGTTTTTAGGAAACAGGAAGGAGCACAGATGCACGTGGACACGTCATGAAAGGGAAAAAGGTTTCAAACGTTCAAGTCCAACAGATGGTCCTACAGCTTGTCATGTCACACACTCACTTAAAGGTACAATTGACGTTTCACGTGGACCACCTACATTTGATATACAGTATAATTACACAGCCCATTATCCCAGAAGATTACGTCCATGTTTGAAGATTCTGCACCACACGATTTACGTCCGACGTCGACGTTCAGTGCCGATGCAGGAAGTAATGTCCCCTTTCTGGGCAGGGGGTGGGTGGGCACGTAGTACATCTTGGTTTAATGCAGGAGACCAGAGTTTGTGTCCCATCACAGTCCTGCAAACAATATTTCTATTTTTGTGAACTGTAGTCATGATCTTTCCCTAAAAGTAACCATACGGTAGCTGCCATGCACAGAAAATTCAGAAAGTGACAACCTTTAAAAACTAAACCCACTTTCGATGTTCTTGTCTGGCGGCTCAGCAACAAAATAATGTTTCATTTAGTTTTTAAATTAGTTCAATAATCTCTGCTGCTGTTTTTTTACACAGTTCACCTGTCATTAGCGAGGATGCTAGCAATGCTAATCTGTTAACGTGTTAACATTTCATTTCATTCTCACACTATGCTGTGTGGGTTAAACAACAAGACAACGTCTTCGTCAGGTCATTACTTGAAAACACAGCAGAGTCGTCAAACAGCACAATGAAACCAGCTTTTGTTAACATTAAGCTTTTTCTGCCTGTCTTGTAACTCTGAATAACACAGCAATCATGTTTTTCATGGAAGGTCAACATGTTTAAATCAATGTCAAGTTTTGTGATTACTATTCTGAAATTATGCAAAAAATATTACTGAACTGGTTGAAAGGTGAAATTGTTTAACTTGGCTTGGTTACATGTAAAGAATCTGAATCATGCAGTCAAGCTGAAGTGTTTTAACCTGCAAATCACCAAATCAGTGCTCACTGCAACACCAACTTTTGTTATCGTGCAAACACGAAAACATGCACAAAATTCAAAAATCAACACATTCGCATGAATATCAATATGACGGAGCCTTGTTTTCCCAAAATGTGACATGATTCGTTTAAATGAACATATGATCAGGAGGGGAAGCTCTGAGGTGTTGAGCTGAAGTTTGGCCCTAATTCATGGCCAGTCTACCTTCACTTCCTCGGGGTTGTTAAGACAGACTGTTATCGTGGATCCAAGGCAAATCAAAAGTGTTGTAACCTCACCAGCCATCTGGATCTTGGAAGCTCTTTTTCAGTTTTCTGAACCGATTGCTTTGCAAAAAAAAAAAAAAAAAGAAAGAAATTTGAGCCTGATGAAGCCAGATGGCTCACAAGGTTGGAGTTGTTCAACACGCAGCCTTTTAAAAGAGATGAGCACCAGTGGCTACAGACATTACAGTAACACACTATGTCTTCTGTGTGAGCTTCACAGCACCGAGATCATTTTGTCAAAAATGAATCTAATAAACTTCATTACCAAAGTGGAGAAAAATGTTTTTTTCTTTTTCTGATATGTATGGAAGATTCCTTGATCACTATAATTAGAAGAACTCTAATGAGGCAATTATAGACAACTGATGAAAGCAGTTTGATGAGTTGTACACACACACAGAAAAAGAGTGAATATCTGGGGGAAAAAGCAGCAATAAATGTAAGTTTGAACTGACCCGAGTAATTAAAGGCCATGTAAATACTTACTTCCAAATCAGTGACATTAAATATTAATCATGCAGGTGCTGGCCAAACATTTCCCAGAAGTTGTGGGCAAACTTCACAATAAAAGAAATAAGAAAAACACACACAGCAGCGTATTAAATCACAAATTGAATTTTAAAACCAGCAAAATAGCACATTCAGCAGGCAGTTGTTTCACTTCTCCGTGTGTGCAGAGACACGAGCTGTAATCCACTCTGAAATGCAACGACTGAGACGAGAGCTTCAGTAAAACTGTTTAGGCTTCGATACCTCATTTGCACTTGCAGCAGTGCAGCAAATACTTTCAGTGCTCAGGGCAGACGAGTGAACCGGGAGCTTATTGTTAAAGATCTGCCTGTAGGCCGGACGGGCTCCGACAGACACTAAACTGAACAGGAAGAGATAGTTTGCACGAGCGGCGGCGGAAATGTGAACAGCAAGTTTTCACTTTTACAGAATAATCAGGATCTACGTCAATTTCCTCCGACTCATCCTTCACCAATTTGTTCCTAATTGAGCCCCTAAAACAACCCTATCAGTGACCTTTGACACTAAAATAAACTATATTTCTTCATCATTGTCATTTTGGAGGATCATACCAGTGGTTTTGCATGTGTTATCCTGTTTACTACTAACCCTTTTCATCACAACAAACCATTTTGCAAAAAGATGCTGATGTGTTTTACAAATTCAGATCTATTTTGTGTGTTTGTACAATATGGAAATCAGCAGACTCTTGAAACTTACTTGGGTTGAGGAAGAGTTGCATTTTTGTTGCTTAAACTTAAATATTATAATTTGGGAAAAGAAGAAATAATCCACCCAATGCCTGATGATCGCTGTGATGAATTACACAACTCGAGATGTTCATACTGTACAGAAACAAATGAAAAACACAAAGTACATTACAACAGTACATGAATACAATCTAAAACTGTAGAGCCTGTATTCGAAAACGACCAGAAACAATGTCACATACATGATTTGTAGTCATGGAGCTAACAAATCCTATTTAAAGCCAAAAAACAATCAATAAGTTGTCCGTCTCTCAACACTCTCTAACTTCCCTCCCCCATTTGTGGCCCCCACCCCACTTCCTACTGAAGATATAAATCTTTAAAGATAGATGGTTTCATTTTAAAAAAAGCCTTAGTATTTCCTAAAACAGCTGGGCACTGTAGTTTTTAGAAAATGTTACTCAAGCAGGAGGAAATTTTGCATTTGTTTGGGGACTATTTTCAGTGGAGGATTAATACACAGTACGTGCTCTTGGACGGCAGCAGAACGGTGTATTTTGGATTGAGTCAAAACATGAATTGAGCTCATGGTCACTCGTTGTGACTCACTGATGTGTTTTTAATAGTTTGTTGGACAAGACTGGAGCTCAACGGCACAGAGAAGAAGATTTCTCAGGCTCTGGATACACAAATACAATTCACTGTTGGAAAAAAAGTATAGAAAATAACCAGACGCATCCTTTAAAATCCTTATTTTTGTAGTGGACTGATCTGCCTTATTCTTTCTTGTTTAAAGGTACAGACTAATTTGTTTTTCAACTAGTTAAAGTAAAGGTTTTAGGAAAGAAATGACTTCATGAAGCAGATTTTTAATTTGGCGGAGTCCTCCTCTCCGAAACCGTTGTCACACCAGTCCGCCCCACACACTCTTTCCATAGGCCAGATGAGGCTGCGGCACATCCTCCTCATCCGCTCATCTGATGACCGTGATGACAGTCACCTGATGCTGATGACGTCGGGGGGGGGCTCTGGACGCGTTGGCCGGTTCAGACCGGCGTCTGTGTGGGCTCAGTGTGCCAGCTCCGTGCAGCGGGAGTGTGGCCGAGGAGAAAGGATGCAGCCCCGGGGCAGACTCTGTGTCAGCTGATAGTGCAGAGGGTGGGCAGGGCTGGGGGGAGGGTGGCATGTCTGGGCGCGAAAGGCTCGCCAAGACCCACACTCTTTTGGCATTTTGGCAAGGGCAGGCGGCAAAATAAAATGATCCAATTTAAGCTGGTTTAGGAGTGCCGGAGAATATTCAAATATTTATTTTTGCAGGGCATTCGTGGAGGCTGTGCTTGCTCTGCAGATCAGCAAGAGAACCAAGTTTTCGTCTGTAAGCCGCTGCGACCGACGGCAGCGCCATCTTGATAGCCAGTTGGCCTCCAGTGGTGGAAAATGGATCTGACGGTGGAGCCGCTCTGCTGTCTTCTCAGTCCTCTCTCCTGCTCACCTCCCTTTCATATTAACACTTCTTCCCCTTTTCATGCGTTGATTTCAGGTCCTTCCTTCCTTCGTTTCTCTTATTTGGGCAAAAAGTGAAATTGTAATTGAAAACCTAACAAGACAAAACTCATCGTCTGCCTGAACATAAAAAATATACATATCTTGATCTTGATTCAGCTTTTATAGTCCAGAGCACTTTGTCTGATCATTTATCTACGTGTGCTGCGACAATAAAGCCTTTGCTAAATTGTCTCCCGTAAATACCCAAAAATAATGTCCAGCGTCCGTCTGTGTTTTCAGTTTGAGACTGAAATTGACGGCAGGATCTTTCAAATGATTGCTTTTTAATGCCATTATTGTTATTATGGTTATTATTACTGCTAATGAGGGAAATACAGCTCTGGTTTTCCTCAACATGAATTTCACCATGGAAATAAATGAGTAAAAAAGCCTTTATTGAATTACACTAAAAGCAATCTCAAATAAATGGGCCTTGAATCTGCCTCCATGAGACGATGCTTGCTGTGGTATAATTTCATTGTGCGGGGAACGAGGACAGCGGGGCCAAAGACACAGACAGACCCCTGATATGGAGGCTTCGGGATCGTCTTGGAAACGGTAATGTTTGTGTGTGTGTGTGTGTGGAGAGAGTGAACTAAACCATCTTGTTTTTTATCTCGTTTGTGTGTGTGTGTGTGTGTGTGTGTCGTCCTTTGAAAGATGTGAAACAAAGGGGCAAAGCCGCCGCCGCTGATACGACGTGAGGTCGTTCACATTTGTTTTATAAATAGAAGAATTAAGCATTTATCACGACTGCAGCTCTGACACTGTGCGGTGTTCACGCGGCAACAAACACACAACTCACAACTGGAAGCTGCCACTGCAGAGACGCTGCATCTGTCCTGCGTCGCAGCTGCAGAGAAACTTTTATTACGTGACCGAGATGAACGATTGCTTCGTAAGTTTAACTCTGGAATGAAATGTTTCTACTTCTCACCATTTCTTTTCAAGTGCGGTGTTGAGCATTCAACCGGTGACAAAAGGGGGATTTCTACAGGAGCTAAATCTGCAGCATTTCTCTCTTTTCAGGCCAGTTTTACGGTTATCAACGAGTCCCATCAGCAGGCACGTTATGTTCTATAAGGGCAGATGAAGTCTCCTGGGATGTTGATTGTGAGCAAGTCAATGGACTTTGTTGTTGTTGTCGAGGTCGTGACCTTGTGTCACAGAAACGCTGAATTGTGTGCGTGAGCAGATCAGGTCACTGAAGCGACCGGCTCCAAAATAACACGATTGTCAGTCCGGTATATCAGACTGATAATCGTGGTGTTTTGTTTGTTTTAAGGAGAGTCTCAGTAACAGAGAAAGGAATAATTGAATAAGTGTCAACAAACAACTTTGCCTTTCTCATCTCTGCATTCTGAAACTGTTCAAGTCATTTAAAGCTGCTTTGTCTGTTACACGGAGCCCCAAAAGTGAAAATTGCCAGTGCACAAACGTTACTTCAACAATTTATTTTGTGCAAATTGCCTTTCACAGAAACAAATGTACTTTCTTTTTTTTTTATTCTAGTGCAGCAATCAACCTGATTCTGCCTCGTTTCAAGATCCTGCTTCTGATTTCTAATGAATTCTTGAAGAAAGGAACAACGAGGCGTCTTTTTAATGACCCCGAAGGCTGAACGAACGCTGGGAAGTAACTAAATACATTTACTCAAGTACAAATATGAGGTACTTTACTTGTGTATTTCCATGTTATGCTACTTTATACTTCATTTCACTGCATTTTAGGGGGAAATATTATCATTTATAGTTTCTATTCAGATTAAGATTTTACATAAAGAACACATGATGACTTTATAAAATATCATTTAATTTTAAAGATTGAACCAGTAGTTTCCATCTGTCTAGTTTATCTAGATGTCCATTAGTGAGATATTTCCCAGATAGTTTCATTTAAATAACAGTTTCAGGTGAAGATTAAAGAAAAGTCCAATAAAACAATCCAAACTGTCTTTGTTCTTCTTTCTGGGATATACATGATAATAATAAAGTAGCAGTAACAGTAAAATGCTGCTTGTATTGATGCATCAGAATCAAATAATATCATATAATAATCACAATATATCAGCAGCCATTGTTCTGCATATTGCGTACTTTTGAGTTTAAAACATTTAAGTGCATTTGACTTATAATACTTTTGTACACACTGTTGTGTTGTTTTAATGTTAAGGATCTGATTACTT